>JAZBGW010000492.1:0-15596 GCA_037464815.1 Mylabris variabilis | reverse complement strand
ATGTTCTCTAAGGACCCTCCTTGAAATATTTTTGATTTGCTCGCCAAATAATAAGAACTTTTCGTTTTACGTAAATCATCCGGTATAGAAAGGATATACCGAGTGATGCAGTCTATGATTTCAAATGTAGATAGATCCTATAAATAAGAAGAGAAGAAACATACGAAATGAAATATCTGTAACTATAATTGCTATTAAAGTCAAAATCGAGAGTGGCGTACACGTATGACGTGCGCTGACGATAGTCGCGCGACAATCTAAAGGAGATTCATAGTCCTAAGCTTAATTATCATCATATCATCATCCTATTCTTCTGTAATAATATTTGTGATAATTGAAGAGTGGATATTGGCGGTGAACGTTAACCATTACACACTATAGTAAGTTATAATAAATGTGATATTCTCAATGTTATCTCTTGTTATCTCTTCACTTTCTAAAACATTAAAACTGTAACAGTGTTGTACAGACCTGAAAGCTAGGACTCTAATCCGGTGTATTGGGATTGATTTTGTGCCTGAACACGCCAATTCGGTGTGTATACCCATCCAATAATACATATATACTACGTTGTGTTTTGGATTCTATGTGCCTTAAACTAAACTCAAGCATATACCATGTGTTTCACCAACTATAGTGTTTCGTATTAGTATGTAAAACTTCAAGAATTTGTAGGGCAATCCTTGGGAAACATTCTAACAAAAATAGAACCTTGTAGCTTAAAGGAAAACTAGTAAAGTCAATACTAACAGTTGAAGATCTAACAATTATTTTATACACATTAAATGTCTTAACGTCCATGTTTCTGGAGAGCATCTTTTACAATTCGATAAAAAATAAAAACAGTGCAAATCATTATGGAAACATTAAAAAAACACAATCCATCGCCTCTTTATTTAAATTATTGTTTCCCACAGCTATTTATTATAAAATTTTAGAATATTTATCTTATTGCACAACTGATGAATATTTATTTATTTCATTAAAATTTAAGACGAATATATAATTTTAGCAATTCAGATATCAAGAAAAATTGCACCTGTAAAACACGTGCTGTAGAAATTGGTTATTGTCGAAAAATATGATTATTGACTTTCTCTTATTTCATGTGGAAAAAAATAAGTGTTTATTTTTAAGTATAGAATTTAAATCAAGTTAGTTAGATAAATAATAATAGAGGCGAATAACTAGTACATTTCAATTTTTACACAATTCCGAACTATTCTAAGTGTTTTTATATGAAAATGTGCGACATATGGACTTTTAATTTTCCTAAAATATCCTTCAGGGACTAACCTAAAAATCTTTAAAATATACATATGTATATAATTGATAAGATATCTGCTCTTTAGTAATAACAAACAAAGATTGTATACATGTCGTCAAACTTCTTCAACAAAACAACATTGTATTTTACAAATCGGTAGGGTAATGCTAATAAAATTGTTTCTATCTTCCACGTATTTGTTTCTTGCAATTATCTAATTGAATTCTAGTTGATACATTTAGAAAAATGAGATGAAACCCAACCAGGAAACGAACACAAAGTAAATGTTCTAACTGAACAACAGGAGATGGGGAGGAAGAAGAAGAAAAAACATTCTGCGAATGTTCAGTTATTGTTGGATAGATTTTTTTTTTTTGGTATTGTGTAGATACTGACAGTTGAATTGACAATGTCTAAAATTTACAATACAATCCTGACGTGATTTATAATAAATAACTCTAACGAAATAGATGAGAAAAAAAACGCACGTACAACTAACAAGTTGTATGTATCCTGTCGTTTCATGCTCTATAAAAGAATATATACTATATACATTTAACAAGTTCCAACTTTTCCGTATACAATAATGCAGCTGGAACAGCTTTTTTTGATAAAAATAAATTCAAAACCACTAGAAAGTTTTATAAGGAAAAACTATTGATAAGACTAGATACTGGCATAGTAGATTTTTATATTTATTTATATATTGTTGTTTCTGTGGATTTTTATTGAAACACTTTAAAGTTATTAAAATTCCAAACGTGTAACAACAACAACCATGTAGATATAAGAGAAATATAAAAATTTTAAGTAGCAATTTGGCAAAGAATCTACATTTCCTAATCTCTAGTGAATTACACTTGTATTTCGGAAGAAAAATACGATTCCATTATATTATTTGATAGCAATAAACTCAGATTTTTAATTATTAATCATGACACATGATAATAAAATAGAATTCTCCAAATAGAGAAAATTTAAATGATTTTCACTAGAAATTTATATTTCGACAACGAAAGAAATAAGAAAAAATTGCTACCATTCTCGTGTATTTACTGCATATAATTCAATATAAAATTTATTTGACAACGTAAAATATGGAGCCAACGTGAGACAACAATATATCTTACATATACACATACATCCGATGGCATTAAAAAGAAAAACACCCTTATAGACATTTATGAAATCACGACAAACATAAACTGTCACATCAATATGTATAGACGAACATGCAGAATAACAACTTAATCGAATGATCGATTCTATACAAGTAAGGCACTATAAAATGTTACACATAATTATGGTTAATATTTTTTTCTACGCCAGTGCGGGATGTCTATCTTTTTCATGATCTATACTGCTACTGAAAGTAACCTTTTACCGCACTCAGTGCCAAAAATTCAACTTTCCGCACTCAGTAAAGTTACTTTTCTGCACTCATAGTTTAACCTGACCTGACCTGACCGCAATTCGAACCCAGCACTAAACCTATGACGTTTGATTAGAATCTAGGGTCGCTTACCACTGCGCCACCCGAAATTCAATGTTTACTGTTGTTACAGCAACTCGATCTTCACAATTTAAATCAGTGGTAGGTTGATGATTATAAAAAAAATTGTTAATTTGTTTTTAATCAATTTACAAAAAGTGGACTCTTTTTTATGGCTGCCTCTGTACACAATGACTTAAAAATTCTGAAAGTCAAAGAATCAAATATGAACTCATACATTTTCACGACCAAAAACCAACCTAATAATGAGCTGAATTTTGGATGAGTCGTTAGAATCTAGCTAATTATCGATTAGTTTCATAAGAACGTGTGGATGTAACGCTTTATTCTTAAATGCTACACGAATTCAGTTTTCCTGAAAATGTTTCTCTTGTCTGTTGACGAATTTTTCAATTTAATGAAACCATTTGTACTTATATTAACATCACCAATATACACAATTGTTTCTTCTTGTCTGTGTGAAGTTTTTTCTCTTTAATTTTTTATTATGGTTAATACAATAAACAAGCCATAGAGAAAGAATAAATTTCATTAGTGTTCTTTTCATCACTAACCTTATAGTGGAACTTCTTAAGGATCTAATGAAACAATTTAATTTTTCTGCTGATGCTTAACCTTAGAAATCTATTTTAAAAAAACGTACGATTTTGACAAAACAAATAAAAAGCCTCCAGATTATTCTATGCCTTTATATAACATCTATTATCTTAAATTACTTGAAATAGGGAAAACTCCTTAGTTAATGGAAAAGTTTCACAAAAGTTATTTAAATCTAAAATCTAAGCCTCTATTTATCTGAACGTGGGGAGGAATTTATTAAAATTGTATACATATAAGCATACGAAACCTAATTTACATCTTAAATAGATATAAACAAAACTTTGTTAGAGGTATAAACAGGAGATATTTCATTGTTGTTATGGGGAAACGATTAAGAAACTGACAGTTATGAGTGGCTTGATTTAAAGCATCCACCAATTTAATGATGACGTGGCATATAAGAAATAACATCATCTACTGTCGCCATCTAGTTATTATAATCGACTATACGAGATTATCCTATTATTTAATCAATTTCCAAGTGGATATTAACTATAGTAATCAAATTAAACGTGGACTTTGGGAACAGTTTGAATCAATTTTCGATAAAAGCTTCCATTGAAATGCTTTTTAAACATCATATTTGTTTGTTGATTTATCGTTTGTTTATTTGATTATTATGGTGCCTAAGCAAATTTCACTTTGTTTCGTTCTGGACGATTGAAAATTGAATAGAAAAATGAAGCTCCGAACGAAAATTTTTAAAATAATAATCGAATAAAGTAAACAAAACTAGCAACCAATTTATTGATGTTATCTAGGGATAACGAGAAAATGTCGGAGAAGAAAACAAGGCGAAAAAAAGACAGGCAATATTCATTTGATGAGATTGATGAAAATCAGGTCAATTTTAACCAATAAACAACATAGCAAAATGAACAAACGTTCAAATATTCTACGTATACGTATATACATATTTACTTACAGTAGATACAATGATGGTAGTTAATTAAGTACGTACTATTAGTATATCAAAGTAACTAATAACATGAATTGTGTTCTATGTGTAACTTAATAAGCTTGAATATTATTGTAATTAATGATGTTATTTTAAACAAAGCGAAATCGATTCTTTTATAATAAAAACATAGTTACAGAAAAAAGAGCTTTGCAACAGGTCTCGTAATTGGATTTCTTTGATTTTTAAACGAGAAACAATCTCTAAAATGTTAAGGATAGAGTTCTATAAAAATAAAATTGCCTATGTCGCCTATAAAAAGCAGTCAATTAGGTTCAATTTTATCGTCCAACGAGTAAACGAGTAGTATACCAATTATGATAATTTACACTGAGAAGATTTTCGATGGAATTGATTGGTAGCTAAAAAATCATCTTAAAGAGAATTCCAAGGCTGGTATTCACTAAATTTTTAGAGACTAGTCTTTATTTACCAGTTACTTGCAAATTTCAGTCACTTTTCCATGCGCTAAACGGGTCATAAAGGAAGAATTAGAACGAAAACACCAACTCTACTGGGAAGAACTACCAGGAATGGTCATATCAGAGACACTGCTGGGTTTTTGAACTGTAAAACACCCAAAGAACTCCTAGAATTAAGCAGGAGGCAACTAAGACAGATCACAGACCTGTTTACTGGACACTGAAGAAACATCTCAATAATAACAACATGTAGGGCCTGTGAAGAAGAAGATTAAACTTCGCTTCATATCTTATGCTTTGAAGGATCTCAGAACATGATATCTGAGAGAGGAATATATCTCTCCCGAAGATATAAAAAACACTGCCTTAAACAGTATCCTGGACTTCATTAAAAGGACGGGACTATTGAGGGAAGACCGTTAACCCAAATTAGGAGTGTCGGTGGGTGAACAAAAGACTTTTAAGGCCGAGGTACAGTGGGGAACGAACCACAGATCGTGTATGAGGGACTGAAAAAGACCTCACACAAAACAATAATAATAATAATGACTTTTCCATATGTTTTGTTTACAAGAAGTAGACTGACGCCAAATTATAAAGACAGAAATAATAGTCATAATGTCGTCTACGTTGACTGAAATAGTGATTTGTGCGGTAACCAGCGTGATGATGGTTGTTTTATACATGTCGCATTTCAATTATTAGATATTATTAGATATACCGAAATTGTAGAGAGTGAGACAGATAACTCTGTTCAAAATGACTGATAGGATTTCGCAGTCGCGGTAGTCAGTCACCAAAAAAGTTAGTGAATACCCCCCCAAAATTCAATTCTAAAGCCCACTTTACATTATCCGAGTTTACATCCGATTTGTGTCTTTACACCATCCGAGTTGCCGCACCCGAGAAAGCCTTCGAGTTTTCATGCGATTTTTTTCAGAATAGGACAATCTCTAATTTAATCCGAGATTAGTACAGTATGCTGCCTTGAGAATTTGAGTTTACATGCAAGTTAAAAGCATGACGGTAACGTGTTTTTTTTTTGGTGTCTTTTAGTATTAACTTGTTTATAGCGTCAACGATTTTTAAATGTTAGCGCCAGCGTACACACGCGAAAAAGCGAATATAAACATCGGATAAACTCGCCTTAGCAAGACGTTGCCTTAAATCGAACTAAAGCTACGTTCACACAAATTTGGATGGGCGTCCAACCAGAGACGGGTCCCCACCCAAATGTTTGCAAATCCACGTTTAGTTGATTTAAGGCGAGCTTAAGTAGGGGAAGAAGAACCGGACCTAAGGGAGAAAACCGGAATGCGATTTTCGAAAAATAAAAAGAATTGCATACAAACGAGCAAAATTTTTGAAACATTTCAATGGATATCTCTCCGTTTGAATTTCATTACAATTACAGCAAGAATGATCAAAATTTGCTCATTTTACCTTTATTTATTTGTTGGTTTGTAATAGAGGCGTATTTTGCAAAACAAATTAACCGATATCTAATTTAGAAATTCTACACAATTGCAGACCGTTTACTTTTATGGACAACTACATGCAACATATAACCCTGCGGATATTTTAACAAAAACTAGCTTTTATGTTCATCAAGTAGAGGACTATTAACATAGGAAGAAAGAAAAAAAGTAATAACGTTTAAGTCTTCATTAATTTTCATTTGTATGAACAAAACATAAGATTTATCCTTTTGAATATACAACGTTGTTTTCATATTTTGATTATAAAAGAGAATTTTACGGAAAATATCGCAGTAATTTTACATGAAGACGATAATTTATCATATAATTCAACTCACTTCAACTATATAGTTTTATCTAGCGATACCAAGCACAACAACAGTTTAATTTTCATTTATCCATATTACAATTAATAATAAATTTGATGTATTTTGAAAATTTATCGAAAAATAATAATAAATAAAACATTAATGTTTGCAATTAAAGGCGATTGAACATCTTTGGGAAATTAGTTTGAAAAGAAGATGGAGAACAAAACGTAACAAACGTTAATGACAAGGATAATGTAGATAGAACTAAGACGATTACATCGAAATTACGGCAACGTTTTAATAACTTCAGAATGTTGTTCAAAATAAAAATAAAATGGAAAAGTAAGAGGATAAATTATTATTATTATTTTGTTCTTATCATCATCATCATCATTATTATTATTTTTATTAATATTTTTAGATTACGAACAAAGACAGAAATATTAAATTAATACAATTATAATGAAATGGCAACTGATTTAATGGACTAGAAGAGAATGAAAGACAACGCAAATTCCCATAACAACTTACTTATTTTTGTTATGATACTCCATAAAAGTCAACAATATCGATTTAAGACGACAATATAGGAATGTAGATGAAAATCATCAACTTTAAATGAAATGAAGCTTTTAAATATTCATGATTAAAGTCCTTTACTAACGACTTATTTCAAATGACATCTTGAATATCGATTGCGAAAGACAAAAACCGATTCGTTAGTTTAATCGCGCTCGTTTGTCTCGGCTTTTTCTCCTCGATTTTTATTTCTGTTTTTATAGTGAATCTACAACGAAAACGCCCATTCTCTTTTAACTAATGCTTTGTTTCTAGCGCTTCCTGTTAATTTACCACACTAGACTCCTCTGGCATATTACTGATGCGAAAATAAAGCTTCTCTACTATATACTACAACAACCACTCTCTAAGTACATCCTTCTTGTTGATTTAACTCAATGTTGTTTCTATTTAAGCTCTTATAGAACTAGCGATAGACTAGAGAAACTTTGTGATAAAATGAAACTTGGAAAGAATTTTCAAAGTCACAAAGTATAGTACGTGATTAATTTATAATTAAAGTTTCTCAATTTATAGTTTAAACCGAATCGACTTTTCTACAGTAATTAGTGATAAAATAGGAATTTATTTGGGAACTTACCTGAATTCGGTTGGTTGTCGCTGTTAGGACGGGCCGATGGTGCACCATCTCTTGCTTCAACTTCCAAAGCATAAGCTCCTTGCTTTTCACGATCGAAAACGACTTTGGTGAAGACTTCACCAGTTTCTTTGTTAATTTCAAAGAAATCTTTGCCCTCGTTACGCGGTGAATCCACAATGTAATAGTACACCTAAAGGAAAAATTAGACCAATAATGTAGCGTAAGGAAGTATTTAATTTCTGATATTTACTCAACAAAACTTCATTAATAGCAGTTGAGATTGTACAGGCTCTCTTATTTTCGATGGTTATTAAGGATATCTCATGTAAGCAATGATGGAACAAATTAACTGATAACACATTCTCGTACTACTTTTTTTTGAGCTTAATCGAAAGATTTACTTGTTTTTTTTTGTTAAATTCAATTATTTTCGAGTTATTCAATCTTTTTCTTAGGCCAATACATATATTGGAAAGATATTTTTGATTTTTATACGCTTTTTTCGGTGGATTTGAATGAGCTTATCAAATATTAAATTAAATAACTGCTATCGTTTTCGAAATATGAGACAAACTTCTATTTTTTTAAATAGGAACCATAACTGATTTATAAATTTTTGAATTCACAATTTTTTAGTGATTCCAAAAATATATGGTTTATTATAGCAGTTTCCATAAGATTCTTTTTTTTAAATCATTTCCTACAGATAAAAATTGAAATATTTTTTTTATATAAACATAGAAAGCTATGGAACGATTGCTATTTTCATTTGTCAAATAATTTTGTAACAGGATTTTTTTAACTTTTTTGATTTTTCACTAAAGTCCTTAGCGTGTGCTTTTCTTTATCTTTTCTACCCACCTATTTATTGAATTTAGAGAAAATGATGCGATAATTAATAATTAAAACGGAATTAATAACAATATGACAAATCATAAATGACAATTCTTTCATTTTATCAACGAAGAGACGAGGATTTAAATTTAATAAGTAGCGAAATGAAACAAAACAAATTTGAAGCTTAAAATCCGCTATTTTTATATATATACACAAGACATGTTTCGGCTAATCAGCCATCTTCTTTCATAGCCCTATATGTCTATTTTATAAGTCATTATACCGCAAAAATATTTCAAGGATTTGTAGGGAGGTACCTGGAGACCATTTTAGCAAAATTAGAACCTCATAGCCCATTTGAAAGTTGGTCAAGGAGCACACGTTTTGAACAAAGTCGTGATTTTCAAAAACGAACTGAACACACAAAATGACTTAGAATGACTCGAGGATCCGTCCACCATTGATTTTTTCGTTTTTCTCCATTGCATTTTAGAAGAAATGCAAAACTTTCCCACCTGTTCCATAAAATGGAGCAAAACGAAAAAAAATCAATGTTGGGAGGCTCTAAGTCGTTTTAGGTGCTTAGCTCGTTTTTGAAAATCGCGACATCGTCAGAAACTTGGGACTTTTGACAGACTTCAAAATGAACTACGAGGTTCTAATTTTGCTGCGAATATGTTCTCTAGAGACCCCCTATAAATCCTTGAAAGATTTCTCGAATCGTTCGCTAAATAATGGGAGTTGCCATAAGAACCTTTCATTTTAATGTAAGTTTGTGTTATATTTCAAAAAAACGTAATTTTAAATCTTAAAAAAAATCAAATCCTGAAAAATTGTGGAAAAACAAATACTCGAAAACAAATGAATATAACAAAAAACCAAGTGTGCTTTTCGACTAATCTTAAAAAAGTAGTACGAGAATGTGTTATCAGTTGTCAGTTAATTTGTCCCATCATTGCTTGCATGAGATATCGTTAAATACCATCGAAAATAAGACACTCTGTACATTTGCGCTCATTACTGATAAGCAAATTAATTGTAAGAGTAAATACGGAAAATGTAAAAGTGTAAATTTTCAACGTTTTCCCAGCGAAAAGAAGCAAACACTTTTAAATCAGTGTTGAAGATAAGGATAATGAAATAAATTAAACTATAGATAAGATACAACAAAAGAATATAAGAGTTTTAACGCTACAGTAACAATTTTGCTAGTTTCGCACTTTTACAAAGCTCCTTATGAATAAAAGCTATTCTAGTCTTTGTTATAATAATGTTTATTACCTGATTGTTAGGAAAGGTGCCGTCTTTATCGATTGCATTAACTTGTGTAACTTTAGTACCAATTGGTTCACCCTCTAAGACAGTCTCTTGTTCACGTTCGGTAAATAACGGTATTTCATCATTAACATCCTCTAGTTGGATATAAACGGTAGCTTCAGACGCCAGTTGTTGGGCACCATTGTTCTATAATATCATTATCGACACGAAAACCATTGAAATTAATTACCAATCAACGCCCGAAACATATAACGTGATAAAATCAACAAACCTCAACACGTATAGTTAAATTATATTCCTTTATCGATTCATAATCCAATGGTTGGTTCACTTTGATATCGGCCCATGTGAAACCGTTGTCGGGACGTTGTTGTAAATAGAATGTGTGATATTTGTTGGTCTGTGCCGTCGAGCCGGGCATTAAACGATAGAAAACTGTTGGATTGTTCTCTATACCAGAACTAAATCGAAGAAAACGATTGAAATTGAAAAATTATTGTCTTCCATCCCAATTGAAAGATAAACAAAACTAATAGAAGTTAAAAACAAGATGGTTATATTGAGATTTAAAAATAAATTATTGCCTAATTTAGTCTAAATTCAATTCGCTATGACGTGACCACGATCAAAAAGCAAAAACTCTCCAAAAAAAAACAACGATCAAAAAATTGGCTTACAAAAATTCAGGTCAGCCGCATGCAAAACGCGACAATTTGGACTACTTTCCAATACTTTAAACAATTTTTTTAAAAAATGAACAAAACTATAATATTAATTCTCTTAAATTACACCCTTTAGTACTCAACTTTATTACGGATTATAAAACAATCAAATTAGCGGCTACATGGATTTTCATTAAATTTAATTGCAATTAGTAATTCCGGAAACCGGAGATAAAAGTCGCGAAAAATAATTGAAACTGGATAATATCATCTGAGAGGTAATAAACATAATATCGAATAGCGAAGATCGCGATAATGGAAGATATAAAAAAGCAACAACGACGTCGGTACATAAACAAAATCGTTATTTTATTCTTATTTAAAATTTTGTAAAAAATCAAAGTTTAAGACTAAAGGGCTCGATACTGTTGGAATAAAAACACAGGAGAAGTAGTCCAATTGGATAAAAATTGGAAAAAATGTTGTCACGTTTGAGATGCACATGCTACCACATATTTACCTATGTATTGATTCGATTTAAATTTGGACATCCACCAGTTGTTTCGAATTTTTTTGTTTGGTTTTTAATGGAAAATAAAAAAAGAATCGCCTCTAGAGCAACTACAAATTTGCACTCATGCATTTATTGGAATTAATTAAAAAAATTCCAACATATGGTGGATGCCGGCAGTGTGACATAGAGTGTACTATATGTGTATTTTGTTACTAGTATTTGTAATTATTCGTATACTGTTGATTTTAGATTTAAATTAGTGAAGTTTATGTGTCACGCACTGCCAATTTATAATCACCACGTTAAGCTATTAAACCTGTCATATAGAACGACTATGGTGATAACACCCGAAGGTATACATGAGTGAGCTCAATTATCAGTCGAGGCAATATACTTAATTACTTAAAATCAACTATTGAAACTAAAACTGTTAGGTATAAGTATATAATGACAATTAAATTAAAAATAAACTTAATTTTTAGTAGTGGTTGAATGCTGTTGAGGTGTTTGCATTGTTCCCGAGCCCCCAAAAAGCTTTGTGAGTTAAATTGCGTGTAGTGCAGGCATCAACAGCATTCAGTTTGTTATTTCGGTAAAAGAAACAAAAAGTCAACAAGGAACAGAAAATTACAACGGAGGTCTACACACCCAGAACTACGGACAGGATTAACCAGGACATAAGGACTTTTTAAAGGCATTAAAAAAGAGCACGTGCTTGCCCTTCAATTTAACTGAGTTTTCTTTCAATTTTGACTTATTTCAATAGACTCCTTATAATTTTTTTTTTATTAATTTAAAGCGTGCACAAACAGACGAGATGGTGCCGTACAGCTCGTGCTGCTGCACGGACTTTTAACATTGATGATGTGGTATTTTTATTTGTTTCTTAAATTTATTTCTTTTTTGGGCACAGACCTGGCCTTGACCGAAACAACCTTTGCGCCCACCGGGAGATTCTCCCGGATGAAGATAGGTCCGTACACCACATGATCCCAAACAGGCGGATTGTTAGCACGATCCACCACGTCTATCTGAACTTCCACGGAACGGGACAAGGGAGGATAGCCTTTGTCTTGGGCGGTCGCCTCCAACTTGTAGGTCTCTCGCTAGGGCCGCCGGATAGATTATATTAGTTTTGCCCAGCGATTAAGACAATTATTAAAGCCATATCCTAATCAACTCCCATCAAGTAATCCAATTGAGATTTATGACAAGTTTAAGGGATGTCTTGAATTTGGAGGTGATTACGAAACAGCTTAGGATAATGAGTCAAAAAAACAGATAACATTGTAGGCTGGAGTAGAACAGGCTGTTGTTCAAGGGTTGAAGGCAAGCTATCGGCCTGAGCTTCAACCCACTATTCGACCCCCCACCCCCGAGCTACAGGCCGACAGCTGGTGCCTCAATGTAGTAATAGTAGTAGTAGTAGTAAGTAGTAAGTAGTAGTAGTGGTAGTAGATGTAGTAGTCGCTGGTGACGATACCAACCTGGCCTTGATAGAAGTCACTACAGTACCCACTGTGACATTTTCTTTGATGTGAATGGGGCCGTACGTGTTCGAGTCCCATAGGGGCGGCTTATTGTTCCTGTCAACGACGTCTAATTCAACGTCCACGTCCGCATAGGATGGCGGCTCGCCTCTATCTGAAGCGCGCACGCGAAGTCGATACCTGTCTCTCTAAACACGGGGTACGGTCAGGTCAGGGCACGTAGGATCAAAAACCAAAATAGAACACACTCAATCAAAAGAACGAAATATAATTTTTTGTTTTGTATGTAAAAAACGAAAGAAAAAAATGATATAAACGAACAACTCAATCACACAACTGAACAAAATATAGGCCCGAAACAAACAGCACGCTATAATCAAATTGATCATTGATATATAATTTTTTTTTTTTAGCAATACGACAATTAATACACGTCTTGTTCGTTTAAAATGTGCAAGTAAATAAGTAAGAAGAAGACGTCTATTAATGGCAGTATCCAAACAGTTAAATGCTTAGAAGCGACTGCGTTTCGATTAGATTCCAAATGCACGGACTCTCTTCCCATCAGCAACAAATTTTCTAAAAGAAAAAAATCAATAAATCAACAAGCCAATTACAAACAATATTGTTGTCTCGTTTACCAAACAATATCGAAAATTTTGACTACCAGACACATTCCAGTTAATAGCTGAAATAAGTCTTCACAATCAAAGAAAGATATTCCGATCTTGAACCTGATGGAAACGCAATCTCTAGAGAATACAGGGGATCGACGACAATAAGGCCAATGAAAAGCTATCATTGTCGTCGTCTATCTATACTACAACACCCCTGAAATAAATGTCAAGCCGGGGGTCTCTTCATAGGACGCCATAACTAAGGACGTCTTTACTTACTGGATAACATCCCTGATTCCGGTCGGTGGAAACGATGAACAACAAAAAAAGTGCAATCAAATTAAAAATTAACAAACATAATAATAATAATCAGAATCATAATAATCATAATAATAGTAATCAATAAATAAATCGAAAATAAATACAAATATGTAGAATTATCGACAATATTTAAAAATATTTGAAGAAAAGAAAAACTGAAAAAAAACTTTTTAAGCAGGCAACAACATGCAAAAAAGTCTGAAAAATGTTCTGGTGGGCAGGTCGGGAGCAAGGATGTGCAAAAAGTCATTTCTTTTTTTTCAATTTTTCTTTCTGTCATCATCAAATCTTCTTTGTCAAATTTCTAAACGACCTTCAAAAACCGTTGGACGTTTATTTTAATTTTTTTATTATATTTTCGTTCATTATTGTCTTGTAAATTTTGGCTGTTGTACGCCGCCCCATACACAAATTTAAAAAATGTCACAATGTTTGAGGGCCGCAAGAGGTATTCATGCCCAACCCCGGGTTTCAAAAATCTCCCTCCTGCGACTCTCGTGACCAAAATTTCTTTTTTTTTGTCTTTTAAAGATAAACAATTTTATTGAAAAAAAAACAACACAACATATTAGCGTTGGATTTGTGAACGCTCCTCCTGTAAAAAATCATTCAAAAAGATTTGTATAAAGACTGCAAAAAATTTACAGCATCAAAAAAATATATATCTGTCAAAAATAGATTATTCACAAAAAAATTATATATAAATAAATGTGTTGTTCAAAAAAGTGATCCAGTCCGGGCCAAAAATCTGGTAGTAGTACCTGGCATCAAAAAGTATTGGTAAAAAAAAACAGCTTCCTTGCTACTCCATTGTAGATAAAAGGATAATGAATTGACGCCCAACTGTAACGATCTTGTGATATTTTTTTTTTTTTTTAGAGAATAATCAAGAAAGATTGTTGCAGTTGGATCGCATCCATTAGAAGTTCAAATTAAAGTACAATCACAAAATACTGATAAATATATGCAAGGTGTGCCGTATAAACAAACTCATTGAATAAAAGTTATAGATCAGTGCACTCGATCTGTTTTTTGAACCAGATCGATTTAGAGCAACTCAAAGTATAAGGTGCGCTGAAAATGAAGAAAGAAGCAGCTATTGATTGTTTAGTTTTGATTTATTCATATTTACTTTCCACTCGTACCTAAAAGATATGCTGTATGGAACCCCGGCTAAATCACTGGACTTAAATATAAACGAAATAAAAGACAATAAAAACAACAAGAAAAATTTAACGAAAAACTAAACAAAAATATATAGAAACAAATAAATTTGACGATCACTCCTGAAATTTTTATAATAAAATTAACACACTCATTCTAAACAGACACACACATGTGTATATCCACTTATTAAAAATTATTATTATATATTTCATCGATTTTTATCGAATTGTGTCAATACTTACGTCTAATGGTTTCTTTAGCACTATCCAACCGGATTCTGGTTGAATTTCAAAATATTCTAAATCGGCAGCATTCGAACCAGCATTTAACGTATAAACAATTGCACCATTATTATCAGCATCTTCATCAGATGCTGATACACGAAGGATATTCGTACCAATACTGGCGTCTTGTTTCACATTCTCCACATATTTCTAAAACAACAAAATGTTAAAAAAGAATCGAAAACAATACAATTAATGACAATAAAAGGTGGAGACTGATAATAAAACCTCTACTAACCGAAGATTTCTAGATGGAAATTCAGCCATAATCAATCGTTATAAAAGAACGCACATTCTAACGTCAAAGTTGTGATTGATCAATGATTAACAGTTATGAAAACCTTGCAGTACAATTCTTAAAACAATTTTAACGGAAAATAAATTTATAAGTTGCACAGTGTAAAGCTTTATAAAATGAGTTATAAAAGAAAATTCTCTATCCGTACTTTTGCTTATTAAATCCCATAAAACACGTTTAGGGTGGGTTGCACCATTCTTTGTCAAATATTTGAAAAACTCCCTCGAATACACCGTGAAACGCCCAATTAAACGCTGGTCACAGCATTATAATATCTCAAAAAACAAGCGAAAAATTGAGTACTAAAAAAATAAAATATTGTCACTTTTTCGGATGTTGAGTAGAGGCCGGAATCTAGCTTCCCCTTAAAGACTTGAATATTTATTGCAAATTTAAGTGGGCCGCATTGCATCTTTTTAG
>JAZBGW010000490.1:10262-24822 GCA_037464815.1 Mylabris variabilis | reverse complement strand
TTAACGGTAAAATAAATATAAAACCATTATCAACGGCTTTTGGTATTAGAATTTAAAAGGCTAGTTTAATGTAGGGTAGTTTGTAGGGAATTTCCATGAGAACACGTACCTATTTATTGTTAGGGAATTAGATTTGTTAAATTTGTTGGGTAGAAATTTACAAAATTTTCATTATTCAACTGAAATTCCTCCTTTTATATTATCGGATTAATTTCAAACAGGAGATACACGAATTTATCTAATGATACGGATGGTAAAATCAACATAATATTTTTTTAAATGTGATAAAATGTTATGTAGTTATTTTTGTTATGAGAAGACGAGACAGGTGACCTTATACCCGTATATTTACATTGAGTAAATGGTTGAAAAACCTGTTCATGAAAGTGAAAGTGAATATTTTTATAAATTATACGACTTTTAAATGTAATTAGCCCAAATTCTGATAATAGAACTTTTCTTTTGTTATATTCGTCAATGAGATTCAAGAAGAAAACAAACGTTATGAAACTATGATATAATCAAAAATGATAATAATCGTGAAGATTATATTCAAGTATATTAGAAGTAAATAGAGAATGTTTATACGAATTTGGGTTCTATATTTGTTGGGTAACTGCAATGGCGTAAAAATTATAAATATAGAGGCAAAAAAAAACTGTTACATCAATTTAATGACAGTATTGGGAAAATCTCTTATTGGATTTCCCATGAAATATCTAATTTTCAAAGTAAATAGCAGAGTACAAATCATTATTATTATTGAAGAGAATCACTATGAATTTATCAAAATTGTCATTAATTACGTTTGCATGTGGTCTATTTTGTAATTAATCTACGATATACGAGAGTCCTGATTCCCCTTCGGTTAATATGTTATTTGTCATTGCGTGTACAATACTAACCGATAGTTTAAATCAATTGTGTGCCCCTTGTCATTTGAACAAGTCTATAATTACCATGAACGAAATATTTTCGTGTTTTATGGTGTTCGATTGAGTTTCTTACGAAATTGTCGGAATTATGTAAAAGACACCTTGAAGGTCTCTTCCTTTTCGTTCAATTCGTTGAAATCTTCAAGTTGATATGTCAAAAACTATCGAATTACTCAATAGGAAAAGGCATTATTGCGTTACTAACAATTCCTATTCATCAATAACAAAAAAATCAACATGTATTAAACAGGTAGAAGCAGAAAAGTCCAAAATTTAGTATAAAATAGCATAAATGAAAATATCCTGTACAGTTGGGAATAGTCAAGAGAATGGATAGAATGACGGAATGAACGAAAAGACTCCGTAACCACGATAATAAAATTCATTCAAGAGTAATTTTTGTCAAATGAGTGACACTGGCAATATTAAAAAGAATCTCACCGACAAAACATTAATGCTGTAACAGTCTAATATGTAGAGATAGCGAGTGTAAATCTAACGAGCCAGAACGAGTGACTGAAAGCTTTTCGTGTAATCACCAAACGATTGCTTTCACAAACACACCGTACAGAGCGGAGGAAATTATAATAATGATAATAATAATAATAGTATAAAAGGTGACTTTTGAAAAATAGTGTTAAATATCCCCATTTTCCCCCGGGAAATACCGCCTTCTCGTCTTGAATTATAAATCAGGAAAGGGGAGAAAATAGCACGGCTCAGAGTAATTATTGAAAATTTCCGTTGATTTTTCAATAAATTGGGAGAGCTATTTGAAATTTTAATTGAGGTCACTAATAAACAAAAAAAAGGATTCATTTGTAAAATATTGTACGAAACAGAAATAGAAGAGTTTCGATTAATTAATTTGAAGGTTGAAGACAATTTCAACTGATTATATTCAATCATTTTCAAGATTGATTTAGATCAGTTCTATTTGACTGATCTTCAATATTTGAAGAAAAATTTAAAGCAGAGGAAGAGCATCTGTTATGTTATATTTGTTGATGGATATTACTGAGGGTGCATAAAATTGAAATTTACAACGTTAATAGCTTTAGGCGATTTCTGTCAGTTTATTAAATATTATGAGATGTTTTTCTCTAACGAAAAATTATTTTGTAGTAAAGTGACCTTAATTTAGTCAAGTTTAATCAAGATAAGTGGAATAATGATAATTATACGATAATTTATTTAATTGTTTTGTTCCTAAATTAAGGTCAAAAATTCGTTTTTATATAATTAGTTTCTCAGATTGGAAAATTGCTTAGAATTACGAAATGAAAATAAAATATTCTATATATCGCTTAATCTTCTCTCAATTTAACAAATGTTGTTATCAGTTATCACATACTCGACTTCCAGACTTATTATTAATATTCTAATTTAGCACAAAGATTGATGTAAGTTTTAAACTTTTAAAGTACTAAAAGCGATCGTAAGCTAAGACTTTATGTTAGAATTGAATGTAAGTAATCCAAATCTACTAGATTTATTCGAAACACAGCTTTCTTCAATTTAATACAAGTTGAGCACCTAGTAGACGCTCCTTAGGGATCGAGTTAATGATGTAATGGAGGAAAGTAAGCAAAATAAAAAAGGCTTTAATAAGGATCACATATAAACATGTGTAGACGGCATACAGTTGGGACAATATTTGTGTGCTTTTGATCAGGAAGCTTTTTTGAAAGTTGCTTTCAAAATTCGAGAAAATTTCGAAATGTATTTGAAGAAAAAGGCTTAGTATTTTTGAGTAATCAATAGTTTAACATTCATTTGTTTATTATGTATGAATTTGTTTTTTGACTTTGCGGTTTATTGTTATTTTGTCGCGTCGACGTGTCTAGACGTCCAACAAATAAGCACATGCACTTACTTGCATTAAAACTACCGTCGTCACATTATTTTTGATATCGTTTGCGTTATGAGTAGCAAAATATTAATAGCAAAATATGATATATGAGATTGTGCAACGCTGAAAACAATATGATAACTATTTGTTTTCTTCTTTTAATCTTTTCCTTCTAACGTATTGTGTTAATCAATGTTGGTTTGTAGGTTTTCTACTAGAACATGGTGGATAAAATCAATAATCCATAAGTAGTGGTAGCTTTATTAATGTACTTGAAATTAATTAAGGTATTAAAGCATAATAAAAACATAATTAACTGAACGAAAAGCAATTTCATCGTAAAATAATAAATAAAAAGTCTATTCATTTACATCAAGAAAGGCAGTGTAAACAATATTATTTATGGAAATTGATCAAATAACTTTTATCTGTGCTTAAACATAAACCAACCTTGATCTTTTTGCAAAATTTTTTTTTGGACATTTATTCTTTGTAACCCCCCCGTAAAATAATTAGGGCAAATGTTGGTTGTATAGATAAGATTAGCACAATACATTGATTGATCGAAATATGAATTCTTGTTTGCCACGTGTGCATTCTTTAGCTTCTTTTATTTTTCCTCTTTGGAGCATAATGAGTTATTTTATTATTATTATTATGTGTGTGTGTGTGTGTTTGACAGCTCAAAGACGAATCAATCAAGTCAATTTTTGGTCCACTATACATATATTTTTAGCATTTACGCTTTGTCAATTTTCTGAATAATGTCCAAAAATTCAGGTTATTCAACCCCCAGTATACCCACATATTTTAAAATATTCAACTTGTTAAGTAATTATTCACTCAAATTATGGATATTTTTAGCAAAAAATAAAATTCAAAATGTTGATAGTGTTTTCAATTAACACAATATATAGCTATGTTTGTGTAAATTGACCTAAGTAATTTACATATATTTAATAAAAAAAGAGCGAGAGATAGTCACTTTTACATCGCTAATTACCATCACCAATATTATTTTATTGCTATTAATGGTTTCATAATCATTATTAAAATTGACATTGAGAATGATGTAAATGATCCTAGATATTGATGATTATTTGTAGGGAATTCTATTGCAAAAAATTTCGTCATTAATAAACATAGATTCTACGTTACTTAATTCACATAAATACGATTGGAAAAAGTTCAAACTATTTTTTGTTACTTGTTATATAAATTTGAAAACGTTTTATAATCCAATGTTTTAACATGTCGTACCGAATCGTTTTTGTTGGTATTCAAACATAAAAAAACATACAATTATTTATGAAAATATTAATGATTAATAATTAATTAAGAGGCATTCAGCCTTATCACCGCGAAACTACTAAGAAAAGTTTAGAATTCTGTGTGGGATCCGAATCTACGACCTTTGGTTTTGTACACCACTGCTCTACCAACTGAGCTAACAGAACTTAGTTATGTCTCTTTATTAATTAATAATCAGTGGTCAAAGTTATGTCGAATATTTTTGCTGTGGTATCACAAATATCCTTTACGACACTTATGAATAGCACTAGTGCGTTCTGTCCGATTTAAATATAAATTTAAAACTAATATTGGTGCGGGCCCTGTTAGCTCAGTTGGTAGAGCAGTTGTGTCGTGGGTTCGGATCCCACACAGCATACAATTATTGTTTTTAAAGTCAATACAAATGAATAACTCTTACCAGCGTATTTTATTTCAATACAATCTACAATCTTAACAATTATTCTGTTTTCGACAAGACTATTATTACAGTATTAGTTTTGTGATAAATCTACTGCATTCCTTTATTCAATCAATTAGTTATCTTAGCAGTATGAGACGAACTAAAATACCAACAGGAAGTTTCGTAGGTTTGTTCCCATCATCAGTTCTAGATCTTGAATAATAAATCAATCATTGAAAACTTGTTTGGGCATAGAGGAAGAGCTCTACCTCTATTCATCTAATACAATCTTTACTAAACTTGTCTTGAGTCTAATCTATTCTATCAGACAATTCCAATAACTAGAAACTTGTTTCAAATATTGAATAAAATAAGATTCAAATTGTTCGGAATAGTCGAATTGGGCGATTTTTGATTATTTTCAATTATTTTCACATTTCCAATATTGATTCGGTTTTAATGAATGTATCAGTGTGTAAATCTCCAAATTTCATCCAAAATAATGTATGTGTTAATTAAGAGTTTACTTTGGGCAAAGTTCGAAAATTCTCTCAATTTTCATGTGATTATTGTGAAATTATTTGTGAATTAATGAGACGTATTCGTTATGATTCTGTTGTAATACAAATGGAGGACAACGGAATGTATCTTTTATTGTTGTACTACCATTTATTTGATAATGAAAAAGAATAGAACATATTTATGCAAACAGATAATTGCATATTATCCCATCATCAAATGTTTGGATTATGTCCAATATAACTAGGTGCTAGGTTCTAATTATAGAAATTTTCAATTTAAATTAATGCTCCCTTGTTCGTAGTTTTAAGTTGAATTGAAATAGAAATAAATGACAATTGTTACTTGCAAAGATATTTGAGTGTATAAATAACTAGATTTCAGTGATAAAATACACAGGTATTTACTGTTAGCACTTGTTATTGATAAGAATTTAGTAACGGCAATTAATTCTGATAATGTTGATCAATTTTTACAATTAATTAATGTTTATTTATTCAAGTTACCGACATGATGAAGTTTTAGCAGTAGACAAGGATACTTAATGCTTAATTAATTATTCTATTCATTTAAGTAAAGTCTAAGGATTTACATTGCTATCCTTGATGCTTAATGATCTTGTGACACAATTGTTTCTTCAACATTGAAATACAAATCAATATAACAATCGAGGATTTTATAATAGATACTTGACTTAAATAGGTCATTTGCCAATAATCATCGAATGTAGATCTGGAGTATATTTTTATTGAAATACATTTCAACGGTGGCACGATTCTGCTTTTATTGTGACTATTTCTTAATTCTCAAGGAACCCTAAAGCAAAATTCGACATTATGGCAAAAAGTTTAATCTTTGAGTTTTTATTAGTTGTATAAAAGAAATCGTGTGAAGAGTTATTTTTTCTATTTCCAGAAGGAATGTGAAGGTACGTTGAAATAAAGTACGTCTATGTTTATTTGGTAGACTTGACTCTAAACAATAATATAATTTGGCATTATTTATGGTTGATTTGTGCCAAATTTCACAGGTGTGTTTTGAAAAATTGAAAACAAATTATTAGGGAATCAACTGTTAATGCCTCTGTAAATACAAAATAAATGCGTTGCTTTCTTATTCGTATCAATTTTAGTTTTTATATTACTTCTTATTATCTTGTACAGGCATTTGGAACGAGTAATATAGGGAAAATATGTCGAGTTCACTTTTACTAGTCTAAAGCAAACCTGGCTCTATTAATTATTTTTTATGAGTCCACATTAAATTTCTTGATCCCTCTCTAGCTTGCCTAAAAAGTAATGAAATGGAAAAATACGATTCTCGTAAGGCCCCGTATACCTAATTCTAAATTTAATTACAACTACCCGTAAAGATGGATCAAAATAAGTTTGCCCAAAAGCGTGAATGCACAGTAGATCTTGCTTATAGTAGAAGTGCAGTAGAATGTGTATTTTCTCTCTCTTGCTCTACTGGTAAGACATTAAAAAAAAATCGGTTAAGCGGACTACTCCCAAAAATTTTGTTTGGATGCGCTGATTTGGGCAAACTTAGGTTGATCCATCTATACCTACGCACGCTAACTGTTTATATGCAATTAAGAAGTAGTTTGAAGCGAAAACTGAGTAAAGGCCATATTTAATTGTTACTTAAGGGGATTAATCACTATCTTGATTTTCACATATGTTTGATGTGCCTCAAATTGTCTATTTTGATTTGTAGAATTTTGCAAAAATGATTAATTGTAACTCTTTTAATATGTTCATTAATTCTTCATTAAACCTTTGTATGGGTTTTTCTAGTGGTATACAGGTTTTCTGACGCAATTCACAAGCTAAGAGGCTCTTAGAAGCCATTTAAAAGTTACATTCAGATTACAGTTGAATTAAAAAATAATAAAATTATAAAGTTAAGTTAGTTGTTTATAATCGTGCTATTTAAAGCAAGCATTAGACGAAATTGTTCTAAAAATGTTCAGGTCACTTTTATTGACATATTTTTTTATTTTTATTCAGAGAAGACAAAAAAAAACGTACAAAACGATTCATTTTGGAGGATTGATGATTGATGATTGATTGGAAAAGAAATTCACCTAATGACAAGTAGTATAAAATATGATATATACTTTTTTGGTGAAAAATAGGTGCCAAAAATGAGGGGAAGTTGTGTGTTGCTTTGCATTTTAATAGAAAACTTTTCGTGCTATTCATATGTAGAAAATCTCCGAGTGATGATTCAAAAAAAATCCCCTTTTTCTGCGCTTGTTTGTTTATTTGTTTGGTTGGTGTGGAGTGAGGCAGTTCTTTTATATTTGCAACAATCGACAAAATCGTTGTCATATTGTAAGAAATTGAAAGATATATTTCACTATATGTATATGTATAGACGAATTTCTTATATATTTATCCTAATATACCATTGGTAAAATAACATTTTTCATTTTCACCATCACAAACCATCTATCCAGTACTAAAAATATCGTATGTCACTTTTGGGTGGTGAAGGTATTTACATACTGCCAAAATACTATTACAATTGTAAAACAGCGTTACAACATTGGATGTAGACATATTATTTATTTATTGTTTTATGGTTGCAATTTAAAATAGTTTACGAGAATATACCTATAAACTTACTAATAGGTATGATGACGATATAGCGCCCATAACTTCATTATTTGTTATATAATGACTTGTGCACGTAGTTTGGAATTTAATGGAACATAAACCGGATTTCCAATTGGAATAAATGATAATCCAATACACGGAAAATTAAAGATTTTTTAATTATAACAATGAACGAATCGTATTATAAAATTAACAAAAGGTATTGATTATATTAAACTGCTATCATTTTTATGCCAAACGAAAAAATGACTTGCTATATTTTTTTCCATGTCAATATTGAACATCATTCGTGATATGTTGTAATTATCGTTAACATTTTAGACAATTCAAGGTCTTCTGGTATAGAAGAGCTTACATTTTTTCTTTTGTTTCTCGAAATAGCTTCAGGTAAAGTTCTTAATGTGAAACAAGTTTGGTTGTGGTGAGTAGACAAGTTTCGGTTGGAGTGTTATCTTTTTTTCCATATAAATATTCGATAATAACGAATTCGTGGTCCATTTGAAAGTGTATCATAATTTCTAATAGAATTTTGACCTTGTTACACTCTGTAAGGTGTATCCTGTCCTGAAAGTTAGGTAGAGTGAAGACAATGTAAATTCATAGAATTAAATTATTTTTTTTTTAAAGCTTACGTTATAATAATCTACTTGATCGGCAAGATTGTTGAATAGCTTTTGTAGATAATAACTAGGAGTGTTGATAGAAAAAAAGAAACAAGTTTGCAAACTGAGTGATAGAAGTGTTAACATTTAAACTTAGCGTCAAGAAAGCTGTTCGAATGATAAGCTAAATTTGTAACCTACAGCTTATCTAAAGATAGATCTAGACTTAACTCAAGGTTACCAAACACGAAATGTCAAATTTGGAGCAATTTTAAAATCGATCTTAAATGTTTTGATTGTATACTATTAGAAACATATACTTGCTGTCAACTCATTTACTACCATCTTAACTGGGATTGTCTAAATAGAGGCTCTTATTTACATAATTTAGATTATCGGTCGAATATTTGTAAGTGCTAACGTCTTCCCATCTGAATCCTAAACATGTGGTACTGATTAACAAGTTCGAGCACGTGGCACAGTAGTTTTCACATTCATAAAGCAATTCCTAAGATGTACATGGTTAAGATCACCTGTTGTCTCCTTTGTAAGCTTTGAACCTTTAAAAATAATGAATCCCTACAGTTTTGCTTCAGAAATATAACGTATTTTTAAAATTCATTACCACTAAGCATCCAATAGCAGTACCGTTTAGGAAAATTTTGAAATTGGCCAGTATTCTCAATCAGAACCCAGAACGAGAATTGCGATTATGATACAAAACAAAATTTCCAATGAAAATTCACCCTAATCGAATGTTTATAAACATTTTCAAATGTTCCTAAATGTTAAAAACAGATCTAAGCCCGCACTAAGCGATTATTTACAAATAACAGTCTTATTGTTAGCGTTACTCATTGATAGAATTTGACCGGCCCTTTTTTGGATTAATGAATGATTTCAACAAAAAAAATCTGCATTTGTATGTGAAATTTTGACATTTGCGAATGTAGTGATAAAAAAATTAAGCTCAATTTTTTATTTTATACTTTTCCAATCAACCATTACTTGCTTTAAATGTAAATTTTCCTAATGTGGCGGCAAATTCTGATGCTTTATGTTTGATCATCGTCCCCAAGACAGGCAGATTTTGGTCTCTAGTGATTTTAAACCAATCTAAAACTGCTTGGTTAATCTTGGTGTACTTTGATTGTTTTAGTCTTTTGTCACTTCCAATTCGAACAATGTTACATTCTTCTACGGTTCTTCTAATGGACTCCTTGTTTTTTTAGAATTGTGGATAGAGTGTTTGTGGGAATCCCATACTTGGCAGCCACGTCTTTTTTGCGAATACCCGATTGCACATCTTTTATTAATTTGTATTTTTCACTAATTGCCAATGTTCTTAAAACACGTTTTGGTGCCATCACAGTGCACACGCTGATATAAAACATTCTCTTAACGACTAAACACAGGCTTTCATTCTTAAAATATCATCCATGTTGGTTTATTTGACAATAGAGATGGCGCCAATGTTAAAAAAATCGATTTATTGAGGTTAAGACGCTGCAAAATTTTCGAGTTATAGAATACTTTGTCTTATGGGAGTTCGAGTTATATGGAGCAACAAATACATTAAGTCACCTATCTCAATGCTCGGGACACGAACTAGTCGAGTTATCGAAAAATCGAGTTATAGAGGTTCAACTGTAATTCCATTGGCTCAAGTTTCCTATTACAGCAGACCCTCGTATAACGCGACGAAAAATTTGCGACTGCTCATACAGCGCGATAGTCCCGTATAACGCATAAGATAAATTCAACATTTTCACATTATTTCTGATTTTTTTATTCCGTTATACTGGCAAAAAGGAACCAATACTTTTTTATTATTGAAAATGAAAATTTGAACCTATCTTTGTCAGAAAATAATAAAAATTTTCATGTTGTAGGCGCATAAAATGGAACGCCACTCGAATTAACTCGAGCGAGTGCATTTAGCACTCTCGAGATAACTCAAGCAAGTGCGTTAAAAGGTTTTAAATTAAATCTAGGTCAGGGGATTCCCTAGTTTACTAGTAATAAATTTAAAATGTAAGAAAATATGTAGGTAATAAAATTTCAACAAATATCCAATTTGGTCAAGGTTTGCTTTCTTTTTCTATGAAATCCCCTTACAATATTCACACATTTTTGTTTATTTTTTGCAAAGGAAATTAATTTTTCAAAATCAAATATTATTTTTGTACTTATATTCGTCGATTTTGAATTTTTCAAAGTAGCACTAGTAAATGCACTATTGCGGGATTTCCAAAAGTTAACGTCATTTAACTTCAGCTAATTTCTAAAAATCGTAGAAAGGCGCTTCTCCTTCAAGTTCTTATACAAACTATTTAATTTTGTCAGTAAATGAAAGAGTTATAGCGAATTTACTGCCTTATTAACTACATTTACGTGAAAGACCTTGTATATTAAAATTAGTCAAAGTTGTGAAATATTTTTTTTTTAAATAAAATTACAACTTGAAAAAATAAAATGCATGTTTGATATTGCATAAATTAGTCCGACAAGGTATCTCCGCGTTGTACGAGAGTCTATGCTTTGGTGATTAAAACAGATTTTCTTTTTAAGTTGTATTTTAGGCTGTTAAATTTAATTTTTCAAAGTTTCAATATTCTTTTAATTAAACGTAATAAGTTGTTGAGTTATGTTGAACAGCGTTGTAAAATTAAAAATTCATTCATTTATTCAAATCTGCAATAAATTTGTTGACTTATCACCAAATCCATTGTTGTATATCATTTTTAGAATGTAATATAAACCGAAACACATTAGGGTTTTAACTGCAAACACAATTTTATGGTTGTTCACTGTCATGTTTTCAAGGAAATCCTTTACACAACATTTTCATCTGTAACGATTCACGTGGAACACATTTTATTGTTAATTTACGAAATTTATTTATCGAAGTATACTAAATATCTTTATTTTTAACTTTAAACTTGCTAAAATTGGATTTGTTATTTATAGTAAAGTCTATATTAAAGAAATTCGCGATAAATTTGTTTTTATTTCCACAATTAACTATATGATGATAAAATATTACATCGCTTATGGAATGATCGTGCTTCTTTTTCATTTTTTGTTTATTTGCTGACATTGACCTAAAGCGGTGTTAATAAATTTTACAGTGAGAACTCCATTCAAAACACTTTTACTTTCCGTAATGTTTATAATGTTGTTCGTTGTTGTTGTAAGACTTTCTATTTATGACTTACTTGAGAATATTGTTACTTTCAATTTTACAAACTTTAATTACGTTTGACGATAGAGTAAAGAAACCGCAATGCTTTTGAGTATAATTGAAGATATACAGGTTTTTTTTGTATTTTAATTTCAGACGAAAACTGTTGTCAGCACGATTTATTTTTTTGTAAGATAATTGAAAGGTATTCATTTTTTTTGTTAATGATGATCGTTATGTATTTCAACATATAATAAGTACTTGGATCCAGTCAAATATAAATAACTTCTAAATGTAATTAAAATAGTAAAACAAATGGAAAAATACCATGTTTATTGTTGGCTTATTGTTGAATAGCGATCTCCTTGAGGAGATTGCAGTAAAAGATGCTACATCTGCCTCCATCCGTCTAACTTACTAATTGTTCTATTGTTAAACTCAATGCCATGTGTAAAATTTATGTTGAACCATTGTTAATTTAGAAATATGTATTTAAATTTTATTAATGCTATTTAAATATAAATTATGGGAACTAATCGATTTAGACGATTAACTAATACCGGAAATTTCTGTAATTTAAAATTTGGCCTCTATTGTCGACATAAACAGATGACCACCGTTTTCATATTTTTTTGGCCTATAGTCAATTTTCGTTAAAATAAAGCAAACACTATTGCTTAAATATAGTTTTTTTCTCAATATAGCCAAGAATTTACTGGAATCTTATCGTTTTTTTTGCGGGTTTAAGTTGAAATTGATGGTATAACGGTTGATTCACCTAAAACGAAAACTTCTTATGGCAACTGTCTTTATTTGGCTAGCGATTCGATAAATATTTCAAGAATTTGTAAGGTGGTACTTGGAGACCATTTTAGCAAAATTAGAACCTCGTAACTCATCTGGAAGTTGGTCAAAAAACGCTTGATTTGGGCAAAGTCGCGATTTTCCACTTAGAATGACCCGAGGATTTTTTCGTTTCCCTCCATTGCATTCTAAAAAAAGCCTGTTCAGGAATAAAATGTAGAAAATGTAGAAAAACGAAAAAATCAACGTTGGGAGTCATTTTAAGTCGTTTTGTGTGCCTAGTTGATTTTTGAAAATCGCGACCAACTTCCAAACGAGTTCGAGGTTCAAATTTTGCTGGAATGTTCTCTAGAGATTCTCCCATAAATCCTTGAAATATTTTTCGATTAGCTTCCAAATAATGAGAGTTGCGTAAGAACTTTTCGTTTTAGATGAATCACCCGGTATTTCGGAGGCTGTTATTGGATAAATAGAAAGAAAGCGGTTTTCCACGCTACTTTTGTACAATAGAGAAGCAAAAAATCAAACAGATCTTTTGACTTTGACGGCTCTTCTATTTCGGCGTTGTTATTGATCAAGTTTTGTTCAGTTTAATTCCAACTTACTTTCTCAGTTGATTAAAATTGGAATGTGTTAGATTTTACCGATTCTCTGTTTCTACTCTATCTAACTATACAATAAATGTTTCTATGTTTTGAACAATGCTGTGAATACTGTTTCCGATTCAATAGGAAGTTCGATATGTTCCAATATGTATCTGTAGTTATGTGTAGAGTTGCATGTAATATACTTGTGTGGTGACATTTAATGTTGAGTATGTTTCTGTAGGCAGCTTTACCTAATTTCTATTTTGCTATGTCGCACAGTGAATAGATCGCAATGTTGGGTATTATAGAAGTCAGCAGGTGTGGCACTATTACTACAACAACTATACAACGACTACTAGTATTCTTCCTTATTTGATTTCATTTCGAGTTTTTGTTCAATTTACTTTATTTTTGTTACAAGTATAGACGCAATTTTGAGTTTGAAAATGGAATATGTTACGAACAAGATTGTAAAAAGTTTTTCTTACTTTTATCAGTCGTAAGAAATAAGGTATCAGTTGTGGTAGTAGTGTGGCAGTGATAGTAGTCGTCGTCTTAGGTACAAGAAGAGATATCACAAGTTAGAAGTCATATTACGGATTTGCTATAAATCACTTTATAGCATCTTTCAAGTAATACGAGAAAAGTTGTAATGACAACCGGTCTCATCAAATTGACAGTAAAGATGTTAAATTTAATGGAATAAATAGTAAACATGTCGAATTACTATTATTAGTTTATCTTTTATTCATCAAGTTTAAGCTTGTGACTTTCAATCTTAACCAATGACTATTTTTAGTATGACTTTAATGTTTCTTCTATATTTATAATAGTTGAACTGACAATACCAGTAGACCGAATCTATTGCCTACAATAAGAAAAAATCAACAAGTTTTTCTATAGAAATAACGCCTCTTGGTTTTTCATGCATTTAATTCAATGGAAAATAAAACAACAGAGAGGGAGAAAAAATGAAAAGTTTTTTTCCATATTGTAACTACAGTATTGTTTGAACTTTTCCAATAACAAACATGAGCAACGTTTTTGTTTTGTTCCCTCTCGGTCTGTCTTGAATATTTCCGGCAAAATTTCACTCAAACTGAAAACTCTAAAACAAATCGCGAATTTTATAGGTTTCATGTACAGTTATTGGCAGTTTCTCAAGAAATTTCCACAATCTTCCCTAGATTTAGTGTCCGATCGAAAGTAGTTTTTACAAGTGAAGCATTTTAAAAAGTCCCCATTGAGTTGCTCTTAGAAAATCAACAAACAAAAATAAATACCCCACAAAACTGATTCACACACAAAGAAAATTATTCAATCAGCACTAGACAATTCTGAGCATAGATATTTATTACATTGAGGGTAAGACAACAGCTGCTCATCGGCTGTGCCGTTTACCGTCAATGACGGTGTGACATTCTATAAATGAAGTTTCGGTTTCGATCCTAGTTTCGGGCGGTTTACTGCCGAAATGGAAACTCCAATTTAGCCCAGAATCTGTCCGATCCCGAAACCGTAACCGAACTTTCGATCGGACACTACCTAGAATATCACTTTTATTGACGAAAGAAAAAATTGTTAACCAGGAAATAACCTTTAACCAAATCGGACCAGTTTTTGCTAATTGCTAATCAATTATTTTAAATCTTTGAAATAAAACATCTTGAGATTTTTTTATACTCCGCTTAATTTGTTCTGGTTCAATTGACGTAATCGGATGATGTAAATGGTGTAATTAATTTGCTATCATGTAATAC
>JAZBGW010000490.1:0-10193 GCA_037464815.1 Mylabris variabilis | reverse complement strand
TAATTTCATTGAAGATATTTTGCGCAATTTTAATAACAGCTAATCGTTGAAAATAAATGGCTTCTCCAAGGTGAATTTAATTTCGATTTTTTAACCAATCATAAATAATTACCCTCTTCATGTATAATTACGTACATCTATCAAATCATTGTAAAAACGCAAACTACGCAATATAATTTATAAATAAAACAAGTTTCTTATAATTTGTATTTTGGAATCATTTTATAAAGATTGAAACATTTTTTTAATAGAAGCAATAAAATTTCGTACTAAAATGGACTATGAAGATATCCTTTTACGAAATGTAATATCAACTGATGATTTGATTGTAGATTTTCCGTTTTCTTTCACGTAACAATGTTTATAAATTGGAAAATTTCTACATCCTAACAAATGAGGTTATTATCAAATTGTTAAACTACGTTGTTATTGAAAACGCTCGTTGGTTTGTAGAAGCGGTTATAAAGGATATGAGTGTATTTTTGCATTTGAAAATTTTTGTATAGAGTTTCGTTATAATAATAACAACAGTTTTACGTAGTTGTTGAAGTTAAGCTTGACTTATCTGAGATTATAAAAGCATGTAATGTTCACCAGTAAAGCATACATACAGCATAAACCACCAGTTATTGCATAATCTTTAAAACAAATTATCAACAGAAATATTTCTAGTTATTAGAAATTCAAATTATACAATTCATAGTTATTAATGTTAGTATACAGTTTTTTTTTAAAGTATTACAATAATTGTTGCATCGCTAAACAAATGCAATTTTTTGTATGTAAAATGGTATTACAAACATGTTTTGTCTGTATAACTTATCATTGAAGATATTCTCTACTTTTGGCTATTAAACTTTCGATTTTTCTCAACTATTGTTTCAGTTATAACGTTATTTACAACTACATTTGTAAGCGTTGGATAAAAAAAAAATAGTACATTTAAGATACGATGGAATAAATCTATATTTTGGTTCAACTGAAAGCTTCTGTATAATAACCGTTTACTAAAAATATTGAAATTTATGCAAACATATAACGTACGTATAGTGAAATGGACGATTATAGAGAAAAATTGAAAGCACATAATGTGAACTGTATTTTTATAGCTATTCTTTGTTGTTCGAATAGAAATATCTTAAATGTTCACATAAAATAAATGTAACGTACATTCCACCAACATTAGCGATTTGATTTTGCTCTTCAAAGGCCTCTTTCAACACGAATTGTACAAGAAAGTTGAAAATTGTAGTACTAAGGAATAGTATTCTTTCTATATCAATAACAAAAAGAATAAATTACGAATTTTCTATATAAAATATAAAGAAGTGTAATGTAAAACTTAGTTTCTGTATATTTTGCTTTACCTCGCAAATGTATTTCTCCGGTGTAACAGTTTAAATTTGTGAATTTTGCATATGTAAAACTCTATAAAGTCATCACTTTTCGTTTCGATTCAATAATTCCAGACATCGGAAGATAGTGTACGATTTAACATATTTTTTAGGGCGTCAAAGTCGATACAGAAATTCGTTCTATTCAATTATATCAAATCTTAATCCAAGAAGAAAGACAGCAGTTTAAATATAAAGTTAGCGAAATTCACAAGTCAAATTGGCAAAATTTTGTTTTTGTTGTGTTGGTACACTACTTCACTATCGAAATTTGGCCAAAACAATACGCTTATATGTATGATCTTAGCCTAGAGCCTAGATGCTTAACAAACATGGCCCCCTAGGACTTCGTCATATTGCTAAAAAGAACTATGAAAGAACAAAGTTTTGCCAACATTGTAAAGATAAAGGCGGAATCGCTGCCAGAGTTAAACATCATAAAGAAAATTGCATTTGAGAGGTTTTTTTGAATATCTTCTTTTGAATCGAATTAAATTTTGCGTATGTGGAATATGTAAAAATCACATATAAAAAGATAAAAACTACTTGTTTCCTAAAAAAATATTGCACAGTTAATCTTATAATGGTCAAAGCACAGTACATTTGTGGGAGATGCTGAAAATGTTTAGTGATTTGTTCAGATAATCCCAACAAGTGCTTACGTTTATGTGTATTGGACCATTATTCAAGTTATCTGCGTTCTGAGCTAATTTTTAAGCCGTTTCCAGCTGTAAGTGAACAATAATGTCGAAACTATACTGATTTCCAGAGGTTGAACTAAAAATTCATCCATGATAGCTGAACAAAATACAAAGCTACTCGTTGCGTAATGAAATCCTGTGTTATAATGTCATAATGAACCTCGCTCTAGTTCAGTTAGAGAAAACAATTCGCTGGTAGGAATAAGGCGATTATTATTAAAATAACACTCGTCTATTTACTAGGAAGCATCAGTTACGCTTGGAAGCGGCTCAATTGACTTGAACACCACATTATGGAGCAATTCTAAAATTTGAATAATAGAAAAAAAGAGGGATCGTCTTGATTTTAGCAATTCTAGTCTTAATTGTCGTTTAACAACATTACTCGAGGTTGCAGCCGATTCTATACATATGCAAATTTAATTATTTTACATCAAGTTGCCAGGAGTCGAATGTTACTAATGTAAATTTTTTGAACAATTGATTTTCTTTTCCCCATTAGAATTTTAATCAAATAAACTTTTCAATTTTTGCAATTAATCATTTGTAAAAGTTTTGGAGCGTGTAAAATGTCTACAAATAATAACCGAACAATGTTATTATAACTATACGAAATACAAGTTTTATCAGATAATACAATATAATTTATGTTCGACATTTTATTTCTAGTCGACTGTGATAAAACACACTTTAAAAGGGGGTTTTATGTGTGTGTATGTACGTGTATGTGAATACTGCGTATAGAATGAGAATTTCGGTTTATTTTACATCATTTTTGGAATATTTATCCAGTAAAGTGGCTCTTTTGAGATAAATTGACACGAATTTAAACGAATTGAAGTCAGTGTTGTTCTTGTCGTTTTAGTTGATAGAGGTAACATATCCTGATAGTGGCCAGTTCAACCTGAAACTAATTCACTAGTAAAGGAAACCCTCAAAACCTCTAAGCGACTAGGGTGTGTCACTTTTAACAATGCTTTCCAGTTTACCCACTTCTACGCGAATAAAGTGAATTTTATTGTCTTGCTTAGATGATTTAAATCTCCGGTTCTTTAAGGTCCCCATTGTAAAATCAATTGTGTATGTTTTTTTATTATAATACTCGTATATTTCTAATTTATTAACTAACAAAAAGCTTAATTATTTCTGTATAGAATTTGAATAAAAATGTGTTGATATTAGGCTTATATTACCAATTCATAGGATTTTAACGTTGGAATAGCATACAAAGTGGATATTATTCCATTAGAATTTCACAAATTACAAACGAAGGATAAAAAAATAACTGGAATATTCCAATCTAGTGTAGAATAGTTACATGGTTGAAATTCCAAAGAAGCGATCCCATGTTTTCTGACGTTATTACACAGCAACAACAACAAGAACAGAAGAAAAATATTTCCATTTTAATGGATAGATAATTGAAAGTTACTGGAATTTTTTTTACTCTAAATTAATTTGACAACTTTTTTACCCTGTAAATTATATTTTTTTTCGTTTTGTTTCAGGTGAGTCTCTGAGCATAATTTTCTACAATTGTACGTGCACCGTCTCTTGGTGACTAATAAATCTGACAACTGTGACAACGACGAGATGTCCCAGTTATGACTCCCTTATGACCGTAAGCAACTGGTTTGTTATAGATACATGTTTTAAATCGTATTTGTTAAACCCACCCTTAAGGACACACGTTTAAAATTCATCACTGGATTAAATCGAAATGAAACTACCCTTTTAGGTGATTTTAGTTAATCCCGATTTTTTTTTTTTTGGGGCGATCCTATTAATTCGATGTATAATAAATTTTGTTTCAAATCGAACACACAAAAATTGTCTCGGTGATTATTTAAAACTTAATAGCAAACCACTTAAACGAATTGATTTTTTGTTTAATACATTTTACACTGTTCGAACCTACCGGAATTGGTAACGCGAATTAAAATTTTAATGTAATTAAACTCTTAGTGTAATTAGTTTTTAAAATTTGCCGTACAATTTAAGCTGCATTTTAGATTCCATTTACAGCTTTGAGTAATCAACTAAATCTAAAAATATTCGGAAAGGTTGAGGATTAACCCGGCGCCTCCACCAAAATGTCTTTACGAAATATTGTCACCGTTCTGATGTATTTGTGGCCTTTATTATTTAGTATACTTATATATATGTGAATTTATGATATACTGAGAGGTTTTTCGTGTTATTCTAATTCTTCTGTTAGTGTCATTAAAAACAAATTTGATAAAAATATGACGATAGTTGAAAATTAATTTGAAAAAATCCCACAGATTTCGGACGGCATTATTAGATGACATTATTTGAAGTTAACTGTATTGATTGATTTTGGTGAAATTATATGAAAAAGCTCTTTTAAAGTTCAGCTTATAGCATCAAAGTGGAGTTGGAAACTGTCAATTTTAATTATATTGTGACCACTTTCGCTTTTCATTCCTTTTTTCCTCTGGTAGATAAAACCATCGACTGTACTTTTGACGTCGCCGGTACAAAAAAAATAGAGAGAGAATGAAGGATGTCTAAAATCCAATGACCGGAAATCAATAGAGATTTTTGTAAAAAATAAGTGTTTAAATTGGAAATTAAATACGAAATAACAGAGAAACAATGTTGCATTTTGCACGACTAACAACCATAAATCAGATAGGTGAAATATTGGCCTTCCTTGTGTTTTATTTTATTTTGTGTGCGTAACAGCTAGAAAATCGCTGAATTGTAACCTGAAAGGGTCATCTGTTTTTCCTCCGTTTTTTTTTTTGGAACGTTTATCTTTAAATAATAGATTATGTCTTATTTTTGTAAGGACAAGAGAATTCATAACGCTAATGATACGGAAATGTTCCTCTTATTGTTGTTATCGTTTTTTTTTCGTTTATGTTGAATTTCTATCCGTATGGTCGGCTAGTAAAGTTGTATATTAGAAGGACAGGTGACCTGAAATGCTGTAATTTTGCGGCAAGAGTTATATGTGGTTTCCCTCTACATTTATTGATTTATAGTGGCACCAAGAGTTGCGTGAAAAGAAAAATCCCACGAAGCTTTTTCTTCAATAATAACACCATCGCCTATCGTATACATACTATAGCTATACTGTTCGAAGATAACTTGAATAAACATTGAATTATTGGATTTTCAAATATATTTTCTCTTTAATTTGAGTGAAAAAATAAAGAAAAGCAACATTATTTATGAAATAAATAAAAAATATACTTGTGGATCAATTCTGAAAGAGAAAATGATTATTTTTGAAAGAAATCCGCATATAATTTATGAGATGATATTTGTTTTTTTCCCTCTTATATTGAGTTCACTTACTGAATAATAAAAGCAACAAAATTATGATGAGAATTCTTCGTTCAGTTGAAAACTTTCGACTGGTTGAATTTTCTTTAGAATAATATTTAGCGATTTGTGATCCCTTAATTGGTGATTTTGAAAAGGTCTTTTCGTCTCAATAGAGCAGCGTTAAAATAGAAATTTAATGTTGTAAATTTGTAGAATTTTGTTGCCTTGATGTCGGTAGCGATGGATTAAAATGTATTAAATGCAATTTGTACGATAAAGGGACTATGTTTAGATTTCTACAAATTCTCCACTTTTGATATTCTCTCATAGGTAATAAAAATTGATGTATTTTCCTCATTGTATATAAAGTGCGTTTTTTTTTCAAGTGGTTAATTCTTATGAGACTCCTACTAGCCGGCGAACGATTCGAAAAATATTTCAAGGATTTGTAGAGGAGCCATGGAGACCCTTTCAGCAAAATTAGAACCTCGTAGCTTATTTAGAAGTTGGTCAAAAACGATCGTTTTGGACAGTTGCAATTTTCAAAAACTAGCAAATCACGCAAAACGACTAAAAACGACTCGTTTAAGTCGTTTTTGAAAATCGCGACCTTGTCTAAAAAGAGCGTTTTTTGACTTGCTTCGAAATGAGTTATGGTGTTTTAATTTTGCTAAAATGGTTTCCAGACAACACTATAAATCCTTAAAATATTTTTTCTAATCGCTTGCCAAATAATGGGAGTTGCCATAAGAACTTTTCGTTTTAGGTGAATCATCCGGTATATATTTTTTTTATTAACGACGTTGTGGAAATCTGAAGATGTTATAAATTTGCCTTAGCTTACATATTTCAAATTATTAAAAACAAATATTGATGCAGTAACTTTATAATCAAACTTTTCATTAAAATATAAAGAGTGAGTAATTTAAAACAGTATTATATTTTTGTAGCGCTTATTAATATTTCCTCAACAATATAACGTTGTTTATATTTGTTCTATTGTGTAAACAAAAAAGGCTTCAGCTTTTCAATACTTTAGAAAATCTGAAACTTTATCAATCTTGATGAGGATGATGATGATGATAATAGGACGGAAAATTACAGTGTTTTAATGATTAATTAATCACACGCATACGTTAAAATGACAACATGACATCTTATTAATTAATTCAATTTAATTAAAATTTAAATCTTTTGAAAATTTTGTTGGAAAACTGTCTATATAAAACGGAAGAAAGAGTTTAAATTGACACAAATTTGTAAATGCCGTAATGTAATGGTGTTGAAGGTATTCGGATAAAGTTAGTCTTAATGAAATTTTAAATCAACTTCTCGAAATACTTTCGTTGATTTTTTAATATTTTCTCGTTAAAATATCGCAAATTTAACTAATGTGAATTATTCAACTAATCTCTAAAGTTAGTTTATTAACAATGACAACAACTCAAAACAACTATTGAACAACTATTTGAACATCTAAAGTAAATTAAACAAACATTGTCACTTTGTGAATCAACTTTTGTGAGAATTACTATATTAGAAAAGAAATTATATTTGTTATTAATGATGTTAATGGGTGTTGGGACAAAACAATGTTGCTGTCTTTAGATCTTTATATTTTCACCAACTTTTCGCTAACAATTTTTAGCTTCTTATTCGGGGCTGTTATAAGATAGAAACAACAATATACAAGTTCATTAACAATGCAATTAGTAATCTTTTACTTTCAGTATGTGATCTAAGAAAATGAACAAGGTATTGATTTCTTCTCAATACGAGTTAATGAACACTTTGTTGATTTTCAAATCACATATTGATTACTAGGTAATTGCTTTGTGAATAAACTTGTATATTGATGTTTATATCTCATAACAGCCCTGAAGAAACTAAAAATTGCTAATAAAACGTTGATGAAAATATAAAGATCTAAAGACAGTAATACTGTTTTGTCCTAACACCGATTATCGACATTAATAATTATATAATTGGACATGAATGTTTCAACATAAATTATATTTGTGTTTGTTGGATTTATAAAAATGAAAGGAAACGATAAATCCCTCAACATTTTCTTATTTCAACACAGTAATCAACGATTCAATTAATTGATGTTTGTGTTTAAAATAAGCATAATTATCGTAAAATCTTGTTCATTAATTAAACATATACATATATATTTAACTTTGATTTCCTGTAGGTGCTATAGTTTCTTATCAAATTACCTACTGAAACTTACGTGCGTTGGTGTTAGCACGCAGTGAACTGTTAACGACATTAAAAAAAACATCGATGATGATAAGATATCCCTAATCATTAGAGAGCTTGCCTTTCTGTTAATGAGATATGAAAAAAATCATGATTACATGACTGATCAAAATCAATTAATTACCATACGTAAGTTTAGATGATTATTGTAATTATAATCTATGATTATTCATAGTTGAAGCGAAGCTTTTGTCTTAAATCAACTGCATGTAATATACTACATATCTGTTATCTATTAGGGCCATCTTTCGTAATGCCTCGACCCGCCCCTGACCATATAACCTGAAAAGCAAATGCATGCTAACTTTATTCTACCTATATTACTCGTTTGTAATTCAATAATACAATGAAATATTGCATTGTTTTCGATTTAACAAACAAATCCGCTCAATATTGGACTATTCTATCTATAAATTATCCATCAATATATTTTCTATTGTATTTTAGCTGTTTTTCAAAGTTTCCTATTTAATTTTGTGAATCGAATTGCAGTAATTCAGCTAGTATGCGATGATTGATACTGAATTTTTCGTTTTACAGAATGTCAATTTCTTCACTCCAGTAATTTCAGTAAACGACGATTTTAATTCTATAAATATTCTTTTAAGAGAACAAACAAAAATGAAAGCAAGTTATCTTCAAATTGGTGAAATTGAAATTAATTTCTTCATGTAGTTTTATAGAATGTACCATATTATCAATAAAGTCATGCAAGCGAAAACCGATCTTCTTTAGTAACTTAGGTAATTTGGAAGGTCTAACGGCATTAGGTTTAAAATTAAATTTCTATTTACCATAAAGATAGTGCAGTCATTATAGGGGATGTATATTGGGAATTTTTAGCGATTTTGCTTACCCAAGGCTCCGTAGACTGTAAACAAGAAGAAATCCTTCTTTTACAACAACTAATCTCCCATAAATTTTCGTAAATGCTATCTTTTATAATACTCTACAACAATAGATCAACCATTATTACTTCTAAGATCTTGAAATTAGTCAAAAATTGTTAAACTATTCTTTTGTCAAATTCTAAGGTGTGTAAGTACGAGAAAATTGTTAAACGGGGCTTGAACGAAAATTACATTAAAGTTAATAGAAATAAAAACTTGATTTAATTATCCCATAAAAGCAAATGTTTTAATTGGTTTCACGGTAATTTCTTACAAGAACAGTCATTTAAATTAGGTGGCGTTGTATCCAAAACGACGCCTTCATTCTGAACTAAACCAACACTTTTACGAAAAGATTGATCTGAATAGGTTATTTTAATAGAAAATAGAAATTTAAATATTTGCATTTCTTACTTATATTGCATTCATGCTATAAATTCTTCGACTGGAATCAAACTTGATTGATACAAGTTTTAAACTTTTTTACATTCCTACTTTCTCTTGTAATTTTTAATAATCTTAATTTCAAAACAAATTGAAATGTCGTAACTAATAAACGATAATTTACTGAAAAGTATCATTAGTGAAATTAATTTTTTTTTTGAATGTGATTGTCTACAGAAGATACCAACATGAAAACCATCCAGGTGTCCTCCTTCAATTTTCTGCTTATTCATCAATATCACTTTTAAGTTTAGTCTTTGTAAATGTACAGCCTGTAATTAAAATTCCTTTAAACTTTCTAACCACATTTACGCCCGATTGCACCAACATGGATCAACGACGTTAAATCGGGTTCAAAACTGAACTCGGCTCAAATCGTTTCACCAATGACGATCAAGTGTGGGTGTCATAGTTGAGAACGACTTAAGTTGATTCTACTGATCCCAGAAAATCACTTGAAATGCATTTCACCAATCCGATTCAAGTCAAAACACCGGTTTAAGTTTCAAATGAATCGGGTTTAAAGTATTCCACCTCGGCGGTGGTTTAAACCTCAGAATATGTGAATTTCTATGTTGATTGTTTGAATTTTATCTTTCCAAAATAGATTTTGGTATTGTAAATTTTATTAAAATCAATGTTTATTTTTCATTTTCTCCTTTTATGCGATTTTATTTAATTTGACTAATTCATTATTAATAATAAATTAAAATATCTGTTTAAAATATCTGAAGTGGAAATTCCATAATCAATTAAATTTCTCTTGTCATATAATTAATAAGAAAAATATTCTGTATACCATTCACCTTTATAACAGAGTAATTTTTTGAAAATTTGGTCAAATGTTAGCATTGATGATCAATGATCATATAAGTCACGTAACAGCATTATTCTTATTTTTACGGTTGCGTCTAATTTTATTTATTTTCATAATAAAAAAGATCGAAAACCAGAATGATAAATATTATTGGTATACACATCATTTTATCAGCCCCTAAAATATCGCCGATTTTTTCCTTGATTGTTTCCGACCAGCAATATAAAACTTGTACACAAATTAATTAGAAGACAGATTTTTTTAAACTATACCTTTTCAACTTCAAATTGAGAATAGTCAATTTAAAAATGATAATAAACAACTTCAAATTGGGAATAAACAATTTCAAAATGGGAATAAGCAACTTCAAATTGAAAATAATCAA
>JAZBGW010000489.1:7476-24834 GCA_037464815.1 Mylabris variabilis | reverse complement strand
TCGGCAATTCTAGCCTATCCCCAATAATTAAGTGCATTTTCACTTCTTTGTATGCGAAAGTTTTAAAACTAAAACATTCTCAAAATAAAAGCAGTAGAAGAATTTGACCTGATCAAAGGGCACAATTTAGGTATCAACTGAAAATTACCCTCTTTATCTTTTTATCTTTCTTTCTTTATCTCATTCATTGCAAAAAAGCTCCACCCATATAAAACGATACCATTTACATTGTACGGAAATTTGAAAGCTATCAATTACTTAAAAGGCTTTAAATGTTACAAGTATTTCGATCACTGTAATTAAATTCGTTCTGAGCGAATCCTGTCCATGTCTTTCTATAGTAAATCTTTTATTTAAACTCGATTGATAATTTATAAAATTCATCAGATTGTATTTTGCAACACTATAAAGATACAAACGAAATGATACGTTAATTTTCACCTGTTCCTCTTTATAAATTTGACAAGAAATCGACACTGATAGTCTTAATAATATATCATGTCATATTTCTCTTATCATTTTCTAAATGGTAGTAGTGACGGCAGGTTTTATAAGAAAGAAAAATGTAATGACTTTACAAATTATCAATTTGTTGGTTCTAAAAGATGAGAAATAGCCGACTTTTTTTAAAAGGGAGGGTGGTAACTTTTTAAATATTACTGGTAAAAAAATACCCAAACCAACCCTCTCTTTAATCATTTCCAAAATATAATTACAGGGTTTACAACAAGGCAAAAAGTTAGCAAAAAGAAAAACTTGCAATTTCGATTTAAATTCAAAGACTTTTAATTGAGTTATCTAGTTTGAGTAATAGTGGTGGTTTATGAATAATTTATGAGATGGTCGCTTTTAAAGAGTTTAATAATTGTTAAATGATTGATGGATGTCCTAAGAACACACCCACTATCTACCCTAGTAGCTGATTAGATACTTATAAATCTTGCCATTTTGAAAACTAGATAACTATATCAATATTATTATTATACGATTTATTTTAAGAGTAAATAATAACGAATAACTCAGTAAATTGATATTTAAATTTGAAAATATCCTATTTGGAACAAGACAGCATTGTGAAGGTATAAAAATTTCTATCCCTTGCTAATTTCAGTGAAGCAAAGGAAATATATAAAAATGACCCCCTACTGTAACTATCAATTCAGTTATTCGAAACGGAAAAAGAACAGAGACAAATAAAAAAGAACTCTGAGGTGAAGTTTTTGAATTGTGGCGAATTTTAAATAAAAGATCAACCGATTGTTTTATAAAAGATCTAGCTGAGTTATATTTTATTTTGATTACAAAACCTACCGCATTTCCGTAACATATAGTATATTCTTCATTTTTTGAAAAAAAGCAATTATTAATGATAGAATGAGCGATTCCAATTTGGCAATTATTTGACTTTTTGATACTTTGTCGTTGATAAATTAACTAAATATTCGAATAAAAAATAATGGTAACGAACTATAATATGTATACAGAGAAAAAAAAAATAACTGGCGTTTATAGCGAAAGATTTTTATAGTTCTATGTTTCGCTTTGATCTTCAGAATATTAATTTTGCTTATAAAAGATTCAAATTTAATAACACCTAAATAGCAGTACCAGATACTTAATACCTATATTAATATAATAATACAGTCTCTCTGACAGAGAAATTTGGAAAAACTTACTTTTGATAAACATAAAATCCTTGATCTGTATATGAAAATAAAACATCAATTACTAAATTTAACATTAGGTAAATGTGTACTAGTTTCCGGCTGACAGGTGTTTAAAGTATAAAGCGTAAACGTAGACTCGTGTTCAAAATTTTTTAAATTCTATTTAGTTACGTTTCGATGCACTCTATCACCTTTTAAATTATTACTACGGGAATTTTTCTCATATTTTTCAGGAATTTAGGAAACTTTTCAACAATTCTTTTTAATTTACTTTAAGTTAACAAATGATAAATGAATGCTTTTGCCTTAAATTTGAAAGGGAGGTGTAACCCTATTTTCTGTTTTGCCATATACAAATATTTTTAAAAATATGTCTAGAATAGTATAGAAAACAAACAGAATTATTAATGGATATGGCAATTTTAGCGGTGGTCTCATCAAACGAATGACAAGTAGAAAAAATCAAATTATCTCAATATTAGATTGGTATAATTAAATTCAGATTTTAGTTTGTTTATAATACGCATCAATTACAACTTTCTACCTTACAATAACGACAAAGAAATATAAAATAAAATAATGTAAAGAAATTACTATGCAATTAAATCTTATAAATATGGTAATCTGCATCAATTTTTGGCTACTTAAAGTTGACATTAATATTTAAATGAGTTGAACAAATTTCAACGAAATTATTATTCGGTAGTCGGAAAAATATAGCCGCCATACCTATATTTATTATAGAGATTTATGTTGTGGCTTGGTAATTTTATTCAAATAATAAATTTCACAATAAAACAAAAAATTGTAATTTTAGTCTCTATTTTCACTTGAATTCCTACTATTTGTAATCATTTTAAAGATATCCTATTTTTCAGTCTAATAACTTTTATAATGACAAATCTTTATGGGTTTTACATTTACAAACAAGTTGCGGCATATTTTCATCAAAGACAAACAAACAAATAATTGTAAGTTGTTATTACTAGACAAAATTAACAAATTATTTAAACTAGAGTTAGGGGTGTTTTTCGGTACTCTCTAATCCTCATCAAAAATGACCGTTTTTATGGAAACAGACTGAAATTATAAACAGACAAACAGGAAAATTAAATATGAAAGAAGAAGACAGATAATGGTTGTCGGAAAGGGCACACAAAAGCTTGTGTGGACACTCTGTTTCAAGCCTGTTGACATGTCTAATCATATGCTTAGTGTGCTAGTTACCTGCTAGTTAGCGGCTTCTAAATTATTTGTCTTTGACTAGGAGAATATATAAAAGAGACCGCACATGTAATACGAAAATATTGTAAAGATATAAATAATTTTAAGGAAAACTTTTTGAAAAATTGCGTCTTATTTCTTCCTTGAAAAAATAATCTACAGATATAATCAGTCATATACATAAATGTATATGTGTGTATATTATATTTTTAAACGTTTTTGTTTATTTGTTCACGGATAGTTGGTGGAAAATATGAATTTTGTACTTTATTACTATTTTCAGATTTCACAACATTTCTAATATTAAAATTTATAAAGCAATCCAAATTTTAATAGATGAAACGGCGAATTTTTATCCTCCTTATTTTTTTCTACTTTTTTTGTAAACCATACGAATTTCTTCAACGAAAATCACATGTGAACACGCTTTTTTCAATAAACAATCAATTCGATAATATTGACGTTGTAATATAATGTTTAAATCGATATTTTTATTCAGTGGAAAAACACTATTCAATCATAGGTTGATTTTTTAGCTCAGGAAGACAACAAGCGAGTACTGAAGCACCTAAAATCGAATGTAAGCGGTGTATATTTTTATAGAAGAATAACATTATACAAAATTAAGATGTTTTAAAATTGTTTCACAGAAGAAGGATATGAAATACCTAATATCATTAATCTATCTTTATTTTTAGCTCTTTATTCTTTAAAACGATTCCACTCATTTACCGTTAATTATTCAAAACTTTAAATTAATATCTAGGGCAGCTTATAAGCAAACTGGCCTTATGGTATTTATTCTTATGTATTGTAAAAGAGCAAAATTTTTATAAAACGTAATTTTCTATTTCCAGTAACAATATGCCCATGTTGTTTTAAATACGTAGGTATATCGAGAAACGATATTTAAAACAACATATATGTTGATTTAGACATGAATATAAATATAAACGAAACTAAAATCAAATCATAAAACTATTTTTTCAGAAGTTTTGTGTAAATTTCAAATTTAAAATGAGAAAAAAAAATAAACTTTTACCTATAAATCCAATTCCTGAAATTGTAAGAAACAATATTTGTGGAATTTTAGAAAATACATACAAAAAAATTGTCAACATAAAAGCCAAACTTGGTATTAGTCCATTTGATGTTCCCCTATTTCAAAATAAACAATTAGTATTATTGTTTTGTAAAAGAGATTCATTCACTTTACCTAATTGCAGTAGGATATAATTCAATATTGATTAAAAACACTGTAACTTCAACAGTAATATGAAAAAATATGAAAATTGAGGAACTTATCCTTTGAGTAATAGAATCTTTCGTGTATGCTAATATTAAGGTAGATATTCCACATATGAGTAACCCAAAATCTAAAATAGGTAATTTGTAAAAAGATTTTGAATTAAGTGTGCATGTGTGTGTGTATATATATGTATATATCTATACATATACCAATTGTAATAAGGAAAGAAGTAGACTATTTAACAATTTCTAGTCTTTCTCTTTTACTAAACACAAAACATATAAATACACTAAAGTTTATTTTCAAATTAGTCTATTTATATCCATGCTTTACTTACAAATTGAAAGTTTACGTCCAATAATATCAATAACAAACATTAACAAGACTAAACCAAATAATATATGAATTGATAATAAAAAGAAATTTTCATAAACTTGAATCTGATTAAATTGAGTGCAATTATTTCCACTCATTGGATTTATATGTAACATTTCAAGCAAATCAATATCTCTTCGATTCGGTTCATAATCTAACATTTTTGCCAACAACATTACAAAATTTAAAGTTTTAAATAATGAAGCTGTATAGATCAAACTTAAACAGAAAGAATATTTTCGATTTTTCTTTGAAAAACATAATGAAATCATATTAAACATAAGTTTAGTTGATTTAACAATATGACTGCATATACTGTTTGGTGGGACATTATTAATTAAACCATAATCATTTATTAAGCCGAGTAACTGTTGCGACCGAAGCTAGAAAATAAAATTTTGAATGAAATGGGAAAATTTTATCAATTTATTTACCAACATCACAATTTTCACTATATTTGGATCTATTGATTGCATAAAATTGTTTTAAAATTAATAATGCTGAAGTTATATGTTTTTTAAATAAAAGATATCTTGGACTGTTTTCTAATAATGCTGAAATACAAGCTAAAACTAAACAAAGACCACCAATAGTTGCAAAAAGTCCTCGCCATGTTGTTAATCTTATCTCGATTCCATCATATTGCATAAAATCATTATTTATCACAAAATATGAAAAACCTTTAATTTTCTATAATTAATATTCTTATGTTAAATGTTTGTTTAAAAAGATAGATTTACTTAAAATGATAATGTATCCGAAATATGCGAATATTTCAGGAAGAACCATATAAAATCCACGTTTCTTTCTCGGCAAAATTTCACATAAATAGATTCGTGCTATGATTGTATTTCCTTGGAGACTGAAATTGTTATAGTTCAGACATAATTAAAATTTAATTAAACATAATCACCTAGAACCTAGTAAAAATGCTGCCAAACACATTGTATAAGAACTGTATGAAAAAGCAATAGTAAAACAGCTTACAAACATTATTAATAATGTTTTTCCTATTACTGTTTTTTTGCCAACATTATCTGATAGACAGCTTAAGAAAAATCCACCAAACGCTCGTCCGAGTATGAATACAATATTAATAATCCTTACTTCTTCTTTCGTTAACAGGGTATTACACAAAGAAAATGGTACAGCAAAATAGATACTAATCGTAGCGATTGAATTTAGGAGAACATTCAATGAAATGTAGGCAACTATAAATTTATAATAAAGTCCCCATCCTGTTTCCTCTAAAATATCTTCAAAAACATGTTTAGGACAATCACCATTTTCAACAGACATATTACAACGACTTTTCTTGTAAAATAAAAAATAAATTAAAAAAATACATATAATGTAAGTTAATTATCACGAATGACGTAAATTAAAAAAAAAAACAATATATTCGCGGGGCAACGGATGTTAACATACTCCAATTCTAAATGCATTTACTAAAGTTAGTACCGTGTGCCAATAACTATGTATATCTTTAAACTAAAAACTGACGCTTAGTAGTAGTAGAGAAGGATCCGGTCACTCACAGGCGTCCAAACGCCGTCAATAATTATCTTATAAAACCCAAAAAATATGCATTCATAAAAGTGCTTAAAAAAAAACATGTGAATACAAGTGTCTCTGTGTATGTGTGTTAATTAATAATATTAAAAGAGAAAAAAAAATGAGTGAAAACATTCCATCGCCAACGACATCAACATCATTACATCATAAAAAATCCAAACGAAAATATGATAAAATTAAATTACCAACACCACCACCGGATCCTGGGACTGAAAAAACAGATGATCATGATGATTTTTTAGCATATTTAGAGTCATTACAAAAATCAAGTTGTTCACGTTCACCACCATCAACATCAATATTTGCACCAGCTATAGCTACAGAAGATGCATTTGATCATTTAGAAAAATTATACAAATTAATGGAGCAAATGTTAGAATTAAGAGAACAAAATGTACGTCTACATCGTAGAATTCGTGATTTAGAATATGTTTACAATTTAGAAAAAATGTATAAACAATTAGATCTTAAATGTGTACAAGGTGAATGTCCTGAATTGGATAAAGATACAGCATTTGCTGAAACTATATTGGAATCAATTTTACAAGAAACGAAAAGTCCATCGAAAAAAAGTCGATTACGACAAAGTATCTCTCGTAGACAACGAAATCGTAGTGGATCTATAGAAAACGATTTTCCACAATTTCAACAATACCGACGAGCTTCCACGTGCGTAGATAATCGCCAATTATCACCATCAACAACAATAAAACCATCAAAAGTATCAAAATGGACAAAAGTTAAGGCTGCTTTCAAATGGGAAAAGGCCTCATCCAGTGTTAGTGATGCAAAATCACAAGATAGTGGTATTGGTAGTAGTGTACCAGTGGAAGTTGCAAGATATTTACGTGTACCATCAATGGCAACTAGTGGTGATGATGCTAGTGGACATAGTCCAGCTGATAGTGGTGCTTTTGCAGAGATTTCATCTACACCTGGTACATTATCCACAACATCATCAAATGATGATTTTCATAGGAACGGTAGATATAAATTATAGTTTTAGATTAATTTTATATTAAGATCTATGTATGTTTATAATATACATCAGACTATTTCCAAGGTAAACTAAAAATATAAGATTAAAGTATTCTGCTGAAACTATAACATCACATAAAATTTTTTCAATTTTTCTTTTTATCCGTTTAATTAAAAATTTTAACTAAAGAATTCATTCACATCAGAGCCCATTTATGTATTCTATTTTTAATATTTAACACACTTTAGTTTAAGTTCAAATAAGCAAGAGCCGGTGACATGTTGAAAGAGTTTAAAGGAAAAAAAATCTATAGAAAAATAAAACGACAATTTTGTTGAGATGCCAGATCTTTTTAAAAATAGAAATAATGGAATAAATTTCAAAATATATACACTCTATGTAACACACACAGTAGGACTATTTTTAAATTTCTCCAATTTAAAATTCATGTTTTCTCATTTTCTTTTGATTACTTCCGGACTCGTGGTATGCGTATTTTTATTAATTTTTATTGAAATTTTGCAGAGCCACATAGTCCTTGTGAAGATTTTAAAAGTTCAGATGATGAACATTCACATGCGTGCAACATATCACATTCCAAAGACGGTTCACAAAAATCTAATAAAAGCCATCATAAAACACCATGGGCAAAAATGAAAGATATTATACAAACCAGAAACAGTTTTAAAAAGAAACACCGTCTCAGTGCACAAAGTGATGATATTCAAATTGATATTGAATTTTGTAGTGATAATGAAGACGTATTTGTTGATAACAATGATGCTAATAAACAAAGAACAGATCCTGGGGATGTACCTCCAGATATTGTAGCAAGATATCAACAAGCGGTTGCTGAAGATGGAAATGTAAGAGTTTTACAAATCAATTTTGCCTTTAAGTATTTTTCTTTCTAGATTTCAGAAAAGAAAACTTCAAAATGGACAAAAGTTAAAAAGGCATTTTTGGCAGCAAACGAAACCACGCATAGTGCACCACCGTCACCACAATTAAAAGAAAATCAAATTAAATTTGGAGAGGATGATCCACATACAGTTGAAGCAGAAATACAGAAAAATTACAAACAATTACAGAAAAAATTAAGCATAGAATTTCAAGAGAAATTAACAGAATGGGAGCGTATGAAACAGTCATCACCAAATACAACAAATCCTTCATCGTCAAGTTGTATAGGAGATGAAAACCGTGATACAGCTTTTGCGAAAAAAATGGAGGAATGGCATAAATTAAAATCACAACCATCAGTAAAAGGACGTAGTGTTCCAATGACAAGTGAAGAAAATCTACCACCAGAATTCCGTAAGAAGCTACAAGAATGGGAGAGAATTCGAAAAAATTCGCATAAAGAAACAACGACACCGAGAAAGAAACTTGGTGATGCACCGAGATGGAAATCATTAAATACACATCGAAATGATAATTCACCAACAATTGAATATCCAGTTATAACAGAAGAATTCCGTAAGAAATTAGAAGAATGGAAACAAATCAAGTCTGGTGGTGGTAGTAATTTAGATGAAAGTGATAAAAAGAAAGATTTGAAAGCATCACCAGATTTGAGTCGCAAGAATTCATCATCGAAAATGGGTAAAAAGCATGAAAAAGAACTGCAATGGTTTGAAAAGGAATTAAGTAAAATTGAAAAAGAAAAACAACGATTGGAACGAGAACGTCAGAAATTTATAGAACGTGAGGAACGTTTATCAAAATTACGAAATTCTGTCATTGGTAGTTATAAAAAGGAAATCTTAATACATACACCATCTGGTTTTCATCGATTTGAGGGTATTTCAAGAAAATTTGCACAAAAATTATATGAATGGGAGAAAGCCCAAGGAATTGGTCCAGAATCATCAACTTTCGCATTATTAAATTCATCGCTAGTACAAGATACAAATTTTAATCTAAGACAATGCAACACAACAGCATCTTTAATACGATCAAAATCAGCTGATAGTATAGCAATTTCAGCATTAAATTTAACATGTCCATTAATGAGTCAACCATCAAGTTTATCTTTAAATAATGTTGAAGATTTAGAAAAAGAATGCTTAGCTGATTCGAAATCATCGTCAGCTGAGACTCTAAATGAACCAGAAGCTTTAATTGTTGAAGTTGAAGATATTGTTGAAGAAACAGCAGCACCATTAAGAACATTTCATGATAAAACCCAACAGCCTGTTTATCAAAGAGAAGAGTTGAAGGCCATGTGGTAATTAAAATGAAAAATATCGTGGAATTTTAATAATTTTATTGAGAATTTCAGTGAGGGAGAAACGTGTATTGCACCAAAAGTACGACGAAGTGAATCAGGCAAAGCACAAAATAATTACAATTTAATTGAAGAAATTTTTACTATTTTAACAGTCTTAACTGAAAATGAGTTGGAAATTCAGTAAGTAATGACGTAAGGCATCACCATCTTAATTACTTGATTATGTTTTTTGCAGAAAAACTCAAGATAGTCTCACTGAAATTGTCGAAAATCGAAGAAATGATCCAAACTTTTTGAAATTACAGGTAACTTAATTTAATATGTATGTAAGTATATGTATTTACACGAAAATTTTATTTCTTATTTTGAAAAAAAAAATCAGGATCTTGATGAAACTCAGAAAACTCTCTCTGGTCATTTAAGCGATAAAATCGTAAAATTACAAGATGCTAATAGTAACGTTTTATTAAATCTAAAAAAAGAGAATCTATCGCAAAATTTCTTAGATGTTTTTGAAACTATTCATGATTTATCTTCAGAAACTACACAATTGGTAAGTTTAATCACTTTTGTTGTAAAGTATTGAAGATTATATTTACAAGATTTTATTTTAGACCGAAAGAATTAACAATGAGATTAGTAATAGAAACGTTTTTGAAAGTTGTCATGAAACAGGAGCCAGATCATTAACTCCAATGTTGGAATCAATTAAGGATTTGCGAAGCAAAATATTAGAAATGAGACGTCGTTTAAGTTACATTTGTGCGGCTTCAGGTTTGTACAATTTAACCAGAATGCATTTAAGCAAAATTTTAATTATAAACTACAGATTTAACTGCACCAGGTAGAAAAGTCTCAAGAAAGAAATCAATAAAGAAGAAGATTTCTAAAGAATCACAGAAAGAAACTAATGATAATTCAAGAAATGGTAATGAAAAATGTCGATTTTACACCAAATCGGAAACAAGTGGTATTCAAAGTCAAGGTGCTATTAGAAAACGTATTCGATACCGGCAGAAAAGTTTACAAAATAAAAGTACAATCGATACTGACGATGAAGATGAGAATTTGGAAAGAAAAAGAAGTATACATAAGAAACTAACAAGGACTCGATCGATTTCTGAAGGGAATGCAGATAAAATTGAAGAAATTCGAAATAAACCAAATAATGAAGTTATTGTTGATGGGGCATTGATTCAAAAAATTGTCGTACCAACAAAAACGAATTACGTTACAATTTCTGAGACTACCAATGATCGATCTGTAGATTCGCCTGTTTCGATATTCGTAAAAACTACAAGGAAGATTTTTACACCAATTGTTGAGAGCAGTGTAAGTAAAAATCAACATCCCTCTGAATGTTCAATTGTAATCGAAGAACTTGAAAAAACTGAAGATATTAACGATAAAAAGGACGATATAGTTGAAGAAAAACATGAAGGCTCATCAATAATTCAAACACCACAATTACCAGTTTCACCGTCACTTCAACGAAAAACTAAAGATATTTCACCAAGTATTCGTTTAATGTTAGCTAAATATAACGAAAAATTAGAGGAAAATGCCTGTAAATCAGGTGCTAGGAGCGGCTCGATGTCACCATCTTGGCGATCACCGATATGTGAACGTCGTGTTAGAGCACAAACTGAAAAATACCAAAGAGACTTGAATCAATTATCACCAAAGTTTTATGTACGTCGAGAAGTTCAAAAATCTGCAAGTGTTGGATTTCTTCAAAATCCCAATGTAAATAATCCTACTATTAAAACTATACAAAATAATTTCAATCAGCAAAATCTAATCAAATCACAGAGTACTTCATTTATATCCGTTGAAAATAATAATAAGACTAATTTAAAATTAGACGTGAATAAAACTGAAATGCCACGACATTCACCTGAAATCCGCCTAAAGAAACTCCAAAAGGCGAAAGAAGATTTTCTAAATTCGACACCACAATCAGCACCACCACAAATCTCTTCAAATGAACCAATTGAATTTCCAACACCTCATAATCGTTTAAGTCAAATTAGTGTTGATAGTGAATCGAGTCATGATTCAGCATTTACAAATGGTACTCTAATGAAATCAGCTAGTGCCGGTATGATAAATATTGATGAAGCAACTTATCGACAAATTGATCCTGAAATTCATGGTGGTGGTTATGTTTCATTGCCACGATCAACGAAAAAACCACAAAAAAATTGTCTTTTATCACAAATTACATCGAAATTTCGTAAAGTGAAGATGCGTAAAGGCAAAGATAAGATGAATGTCGTACCGATTCTGTGTCGACAAAGTCTTGTTGTTGATATTAATCAAGAACAATCGCAACAACAATCTGAACAACAAGAAAACACTCAAAATTCAAGGGAAAGTACTGAAAGATCAAATGATAATGAGGGAAAATCAACTAGTTGGCTGAAGAGAAGAACGAAATTGTTTAAAAAATAAAATTATGTTGTATAGAAACAAAGTACGTACTAATTATTATTAAGGCGGCATTTATTTAAGTTATTATATGTGAAATATAAAAATAAAAATCGTAAAATTGTTATTTGTTATTAAAAAACAATTTTGATCAAAACAAATATTTATCAAAATTAATAGTTATGTAGCTATAGAATAAATCTAAACACCTTTTTACCTTGTAATTTTACAAAAATTCCGTTCTGAAACCTACCGGAAGATCAACACCTCCCACAAGCAAATTCAATTAAAAAATAATTTAAAAACCAATCAAAGTCCCATTTTTGCAATAGTTGATGGAGGCTACCTATAGTATTCTTTGATCGACAGATTTTAAAATCGAAAAATCACAAAAGTCGCTCTTTCTCCCTCTCTCTATATCTTTTTATATAGGGAGGGATGATTGACGATTTTTTTCCCTTTAGTCTTTCGTTAATATTTTGTAGGAAATAAAGAAGTCAACGAACCTTTTCCAATGGACAAATAATGACCAGTTTCTTTTCTTGTATAGTATTGTTGTACTCCCGTAAGCTACCGTATGGTATTAAAGTATTATTATATTTGGTGAAGATATTGACGGATCCTGTCGTGAAAGAAGAAGAAAAAGAAAGAGACATTTTATTTTGCACGCGCCAAATACCAAAAAAAAAAATAACAAAAGAATATGTAAAAATTGATACCAAGAAAACCCTTAAAGATATCCAAACATTCTGTTTGATCTCTTTTGTCTTGTAGGTATATATACCTAGGTATATATATTTTTTTCTTTTTTAAATGAAAAGGGCAAATTTCATGTCAAACAAAAAGTGGCACTTTTCAACATTTATAAAGTAGACAGTTGCCCCAAGTCTATACGCGTTCATTGATTGCATGATGAACTAGTAGAAGGAGCCGTTTTATAAAAATAAAATGTTTATTACCAGAGGGATAACAACTAATATTCAATAAGTAGCCCAGATAATTGAAATTTTGCAATTTCATTACATAGGTAGTAGGAATAATAAATAAGTATACTTAAACTGATTGTTTTAGCCCTCAATCCTTTCTGGAAAAAAAAAGAATTCTAAAAGTTAACATAAAGATGTACACTTTCGATCAAAAAAAAGAGGCCAAGTCTTGAGCGAGAATTGTACATATTTTCGTTGAGTGTAAGTCAGATTGTTTCTCTTGTCAATGTAGAAAGGTGGACAAGTACCTAAAATATCTCTCTTTTTAAATTCCCACTTGTCAAGTTTCTGGTACATTGTGATGACCGCCTTTATAAGCCTGTTTTAAACAGCCACACAAGAAGTGGTCTCTTTTTTTGATCGCCAGTGTACCTGCTGGTGTAAACATGGAGAAACTATTTTGGATGAATTTAAAAATCACGCAAGATCGTTCAAATAATGTGCGAAAATATAAATTATGTTCATTTAAATAATTATTCCTTTAACTCGTTAGATTAATTTATAGTTACCTATGGAATTTTTGCAGAGAAACTTGAAACTGTCAAGAAAATTCTATTATTCCGTACGTCACTGTCTATTTGTGATGCTTCTATACAGACTGAGTCAAAAGTAACGCATAATAATCATAAATAACTTTCTTATTTATGGGAGTTTCGAAAAACACCGAATCAGGTAACTTTTTATTTTTTAATTATTTAATTGTGGTTGGTCCAGAACGGTTCTATCAGTTACCTTTGCGAAAAAATGACATCATCCTCAATTTTTTTAAATAGCAACCCCTCTTTTTTATTACGTTTTAGGGCAGGGCATATTTCTCTACGTTCAGACATATAAAAATAGTAGAGAGTTACATAAGAAAATTTTTGAGAATAAAGTTCCTAAAATTTGCAAAATTTTCCCGCATCATAATATTCATGGATTAGCATAGTATACGAAAAATACGACACCTTTGAATAAGCATTGCAAGCATGGATTTATTACTGGATTAAGTGGGCGTATGTATATTAAATATTTGTCAAAATTATCGAAAAATATGGGGGACTTAGTTGTCACTTCTGGAGAAAAAATAGGAAGCAAGGTTGAAGTATATGTGACCGATTTAACAGTTTGTATATGCAGAAAAAAGCCCAATAGCATTGAAATTTGCAATTTTCTTTTTGACAATTAAATCCGCCATGGTTGCCAATAGTTTTGTCAAAATTCTACATACGCCTACTTAATCCAGTATAGAATCAATGCTTGAAATGCTTATTCAAAGGTGTTGCGTCTTTCGTGTATTATGCTGATGCATGGATATTATGATGACAGAAAATCCTATAATTTTTAAGAATTTTTTTCTCAAAAATTTTCTTTTGTAACGCCCTAATATTTCTACGTATCTGAACATAGAAAAATATGCCTTACTCAAAAATGCAAAAAATAGGGGGTCATGTTAAAAAAAATGATGATGTAATTTCTTCGCAATGGTAACTAACAGAACCGTCGTGGATCAACCACAATTAAATAATTAAAAAATAAAGCGTTACCTGTCTCGGCGTTTTTCGAAATTCCTATAAATAAAAAAGTTATGAGTATTATGCGTTACTTTTGACTCACCTGGTTATTGCTGTATTAAGTCTAATTGCTCAAGGGAGCACTAAAACACGGGCGCTATTTAAATTTCAACATATTTTGATGATAATCACTTAGTCGTTTTTTGAGAAAAAAAATTGAATTCAAGTTTAAATATTAAGACATTGTATAGTTATTACCTATCAGTTTTTTTAGCTAATTTCGGCATCGAATTATTTAACGGAGAAAATTCCGATATTTCTAGTCAATTTTACAAATGAAATTTGAACCTATAGGTAATTAGAAATTTTCTTTTTTGTTGAATTTAGCTGTTACATTATGGAAAATTGATCCTTTAAGCATTTTTAATCGATTTTTGGGTACAGTTTCAGACATTCTTCTCCCCTATCATCAATTATTTTTGTAAGCTTTATCATTTCATATGAGGCTATTTGGTCACTTTTAGTCGATTTTCGACTTGAATCTGATTCAATTTTAATCAACTTCAAAGCTAAATTCTTGAGTTTTTGAAATATTATTATTCTAAGTCATTGTCATTAGTTTTAATGAATCTTGTTACTGAATTCTCCACTTTTCATCTAAGCTTCATGACAAATTTGTCTTAAATTATTGATTTTTGAGGATATTTATAAGGTTTCAAAAGCAATAGAAGTCAATTTAAACACAATTCTTACAAGGCCATATCGTTTAAATAAAATGTACGACAATCCTGAAAAAACAGCACCCCCTTATCAACGACTGCTTTTATGAAGAGAATATTCATAGAAATCAAAATATTCGATTTAATTTTCGTAGATTAAATTGCTTTTTGGCATGAAAACCCAATCAAGATGTTTAAATCGTTGTTTTAATAAACGAAAAAGTAGAAAAAAGCAAACTTATTGTTATTATGTACAGGGGCCATAACCCATAAACCTTAAGTGGTTGAGGGCTCGTTCAGTCCTTAATACGTCCCTGCGACTCTTTATATTTATCGTAGGGTGCGCTGATTTTTTCACCAATCCGCCATATTAGTAAAAGATTTTCAACATTTACAAAGATTCCATGAATTTTTCAATAAATAAAAAAAGAAACAAACAAAAACAATTGAATAAACAAATAAATGTATAGTAATCAACTTACGTAATTAATGAATTCAATTATTTGTATTTATTTAAAAAAAATACAAGTATGGACTTACCGGTTCGATGACCTACTTTCCACCCCTGGCTAAGACTTCTTCCTTGCCTACAAATTACAAGAATTTTATTAAATTTATTCAACTATTAATGAAAAATAATAAAAACAATATTAATTAAAACCATATTTACTCTAATTTGATTCGATTAATTAACCGAAAATTACCAAATCACACCACTAACCACCAAACACACCACTAATAAACAAATGAATAAATCCAAGATATCACCACCTACTTTGAGTTAAAGTTATAAATTTGATAAATTAACACTATTACAACATGATTTTTACAACAATTTCACTAAAAATAATTAAAAACATCAATTAATTAATTCTTTTGATTAATTGTTGTTTGAATTTGTTTTAAAATTCGTGTAAAAGACACGTACCGGTAAACGCGATCGTCTTTTTTTTTCAAATGGATGACATCATCTTAACAGTGATCACGTGACATTCAAATTTATGAAGTTGATAAATGTAGACCTCTATTCAATAATTTATTTTGTTTTTTTATTTAAAAATATAATGAAATGTTGAAATTTGTATTAATTTATTTAGTATTTGTTCGACATTAATTGGTTATAATTTTTGTTAATTAATTTTTTGGATGATTATGTGATACTCAAATTTACTTGTTATAAGTAGCTCTATTTTTTTTTCCTAAAGTAAAGCCGAAATTCCATCAAATTTGAAGTGTGAAGTTTATGCTTGATTATTGGAGGATCATTAAAAAGGTAATAAACAAACAAGTTGTGTTTTAGAAAACAAATTTACAACCAATACCGCTTTAATAGGGGTGGCTATTGTTCGGCGGCCGGTTGTTCGTCAAATCTGTCTTAATTGCGAATTTATTGCGTAGTTTAACAGTGGCCATAATTCATTGTAATGGGCCAAATTAGCGCCCTGTAATCAAAAATGCCCTTAATCCCCACATCGTAAACTAGTGGAACTATTTCAATTCAATATAAAAGGACTAAACCTTTTCTAATTTTTCATAGAAATTTATAACTTATTCGGTGTTGGAGATGGAGGGCGGCACTCGGGGCCACCACCATCACCACCAATTCTGTTATGCTTCATTAACGAAAAGGAATTCTTTTAATTTTCGTTTTGGGATATATGCCAATAGTGCACCTAAAGCGGACTTTCAGTTTTGTTACTTCCAACAAGCTAGAAAATAAAGAGGAAGTGTTCAAGATTAACTTCCCACGGTAGTGGTGGTGGTGGTTGTTGACCAATAGACAGATAGACAGACACAAATTGTGGGAAACTACCCCACAATTGTTGTTTGGAAGATCACGAAGAAAAGAAAAAGGGATGATATACCTCAGAAGAATGCATATTTTAATCAATAATTGTCTAAGCACACCTGCTATCAGAGGAAGGGTCCCATTTGTTATATTAAAAAGTTAAAAGAAAAGGATTTGTGTGTAGATTTGCCGACAGCGATATCACTTTTGGTGCCGACTAATTCGTTTCTATTGGCCGAATTGCCGTTGCTAATTCTATGTTTTACAAACCAGAAAAAAGCCCGAAATCTTATCAACACTCTCAATCGGATATTTTATTCCTTCAGTAGACAAGCCAGCTTAAGTGCACTAGCTATGATTAATTTAATGTGCTTAATTCTGTCTAAAACATCGAAATAAATCGAACAAAATTGAAGATCGATATGTTGAAGTTGTAGTAGGGCGCGTGGCGTACACACTTCCGTGCAAACTTCCCAACAGTTGGCCAGCGACGATGATGATGACGACGAACCAACTATACACGAATCCCAAAAGTACCGGAACTATGATTACCAGCAAAGCCAACAATAATGCGGCAGAAATTTGTAGGAAACGATATACCGGTTGGTCCACCTAAGCGTTTCTAGTACTTACGACAAC
>JAZBGW010000488.1:0-19111 GCA_037464815.1 Mylabris variabilis | reverse complement strand
TGTAGGAAAGAAAGCGAAAGAAATCTACAGATTACGATAAAAAATCCGGTATCAGACAAACCAGCGTTTAGGAAACGAATTTCTAGACGCGCAAAGTGCAAAAATTATAAAATTAAGGTTTAAATCGACGTGCGTCTCAATTATTCGCACAAGAAACGATTCTAACAATAAAACGAAGAAGCACTCATTTGATCTCAATTATAACGTGACTATTTCACATTAGAGCAGCGTTTCCCAAACTGTTCCACGAAAAATTATGCAACTAAAGTTATAGAACAAAGAAATATTGGAAGATTAAAAACTGAGAAACCTTTCTATTATAGGTAAAAACTCAAATTTACTATAGTGTTCCTTAAAAATTTTAAAATTTAAAAAATGTCCCGCAATGAAATAAGTTTATTAAACACTGAAGTAGAGAGTTTTCGTCCATCACCGATACGTCAAAGCTTATAAGACCTAAAATCATACCGTATAACGTGTCTATTTACGATATTTTCAATAATAACGGAACCAATGAAAAATTGTCGGTATAAATCACGTAAAGCGACAACGTTTCTCCGTTATCATCGGTACCGTATAGCTTAAAGCTATAACGTACCGGTGACAGGCGAAAACTTTCTACTGTAACATTCCCTAAATTAGACTATCCATAAAACGAAAATAAACCGATAAACTCTTATCGTAGTCAAACGATATCCTTACAGATTTTCGTACTCGTATAGTGTCCGAATTAGAATCTAAAAAAACTGATCCTCTAAAATGGACCGCAGTATATTTATAGGAGTCGGTTCGATGTGAAATAGTGCGTAACAAACTGGTAGTATTCAAAACGTCTTCAATTATCGAAATTCGTGACGAAAAGATTAACAATTGTCGGTAAACAGGAGAGAATCTTTAAAATCATCATTTAATAAACCGATGATTAATTGAGCGTAAGATAGACATGTTTCTTGTTTTGTTTTTTTGTAATTTCTTTTAGTTGTTACAGTATGTAATGCAAATCAATGTATTACAATTAAAATTATATCATTGTTGAATTTTATAATAAAAATTATCAACTTTCGAGGTGTGTTTGAAATATTTATAACGCCCAGCATATACACACACAGCGAGTAATTGATTTCGTACAAATAATACATAAAAGTTGTATTGTGTAATGATGGCTTTACAAAACTCACCTCTATACAGTATCTATGAAATCGCTCTTTAAGAATTAACTCGAATCTATGTAATAATAATTATATACCTCTCTAACACATACACTCTCGCTTTCATCATCATCATCATCAACAACATCGAAAATAGCATCACAACAAAAAGTGAAAAAGTGGGAGAGAGTTAATATTTTTGCTAATTATTCGATTTTTTTTTCGTGACCTGATTTACATTACTTACAACAACAACAACAACAACAACGGGGTCTTTTCCACAAGAAAAAATAAAAATGAAACTGATGTAACTGGTTTTAAATTTTACGTCACATAATCAACAGCACCATCAACTCTTAAAATATCATAAATTTAGTTTCTTGTTTTTTTTTTATCTTCAGTTTCTCAAGCCAAAACTCTTCGACCAAACAACAGAAATAAGATAAAGTTTTTTTTGATATAATTGTGTTGTTCTTAATTGGACTTTGCCAATTAAGTGATTGCATAACGATCTTCATTCGTATTAATGCATATATATGTTATTTTTTTGTTGTTGTTCTTTTATCAAGTCCACCGTTTTATTCGGTGATGCTTGTTAACAAGCTGCCAAATTTGGCCGATATGTAATTGGATGTGATTAGTTCGAAAATCACTTGATTAATAACCGTAATTGATTCAAAATTGTCGTTTATAACTGTAGTACACATTAATGGATTATAACATCCAGGTACTATAATAATAGAAAAAAGAGCGTTTTCTTTCTTTTCGCATCGTCCGTTTGTGTGTGTGTTTGTTTATTTGTACCAGATTCGAGCCCATTCTCTTTACGGACAACAAATTGATTATATTGGCTAGAAAGTGTTCCCACGATGTTATTTCGAGGATATATATCTGGTCGCAAATCTAACGGAATTACTTAAACAATTACCTAGCTACATATAATACACGCCCACTTTTATTTGCATACATACATTTATACGCGAACTATAATCAGAATTTATGTCCAGGCACTGGCCTGTCAAGTCTTCAATAAAACCGGCAGCTATATTGTCCTTAGCCATTTTATTCAATCTTAATCGTTTCTAATCTCATATACAGTCCTTTTCACGTAAATATGGTCATTTATCAATCAAATCAGATGATTTTTAGAAGATCACTAAGCTTTCTATTGGAGATGGAAGCGCCCTTCTACAATTTTTGAAAATAAGAGAAATTGACGTCAACTTTTGGAAAATACGCAATATTCAATTAAAAATTGCTAGTTTAAAAAATTCATAGTCAATTAAACACAAAAATAATATTTTCCTTTTGAAAAATTAATTTTCCTTTGCAAGAAAAGAATTCAAAATTTGTTAATCGTTGAAGAGATTCCTTTTCCTTGGAACCATAAATGTTTAAAGCTAGACGAGACGTAGTAAATTGGAAAAAATACCCAATTCCGTGAATTCGATACACAACAGATGTTACTTTGGAATTTATTTTGAAAATTTCCTCAATAAAGTTGAATTATTCAAAAATGTTCTCTTAAAGGAATGTCTTTGTTAAAATTCTAGTTACCCCGGTTTTATATATGTACTTGTACGTTTTATACAGTTTTATTTCAAAAGTGTAAGTTTCCAGACGCTAAACAATTGTAATTTTAATAAATAGTAGTTAATTAAATAAGAAGCATTCAGCCTTATCATCGCGATCTAACTAAGAAAGGTTTGGACTCTGTGTGGGATCCGAACCGAATTGGATCGCGATAATAAGACTGAATGCTTCTTCTTTAATTAATTACTATTTATTAATAATTAACCCAATTTACAAATATTTCTCTAATTGTATTTTTGTCAGTATTCTTTGTTTAATACTATTCGGTGCATACTACTTGTTTATCAATAATACAACCAATAAAGAAAGGAATTACCGTTATTTTCTTTTTTTTTAAAGTTTGCATTGTTTTGTATCATTGCACATCTTATAATTCTAATTTTATTTCCGTATCCTGAACAATTCCTACTTTAATAAAGTTATTTAATAATTAAACATCAAGTTTAATTTTTGAATTTTTCAATGGTCAATTTCTTAAGAGTAACAATAGAAGAAGTTAACCAGCGAGAGAGAGAGGGAGAGGGAGTGAAAGAGAGAGAGAGAGAGAGAGGAAGGAAAAAAGTATCTATTGTGTGTCAAATTCACAGAATTGGGAATTTCTTCCAATTTACTACGTCTTGTCTAGCTTTAAACATTTATGGTTCCCTGACCTAGATTGTTGTTAGTCATCCCCTCAATTATTAACAAATTTTAAATTCTTTCCTTGCAAAGGAAAACCAAGTTGACTATGAACTTTCAAAAGTAGCAATTTTTAATTGAATATTGCGCAATTTCCAAAAGTTGACGTCAATTTCTCTTATTTTCAAAAATTGTAGGATGCTTTTACCTCCAATAGAAAGCCTAGGTGTTGCTCTTCAAGTTCTTGTAAAAATCATTTAACTTTATTGATAAATGAAAGAGTTATTATCACTAACCATATTTACTTAAAAGACGCTGTATATATGTATTTATACATACATATAAGTACTTACGTGTAGAATATATACGGAATTTGATCGTTGAGACAAAGAAATTGTAGCGGATTTCTAAATAAATTCTATGTTCAAGGAGGAATTCTCTTTGTCAACGATTAGAATATAATGGGAGTTGAGATATTGTTGTTATTATTGTTGTTGAATTGGACCCGAATCATAATTTAGCGTTTCAAGCGTGGTGAAAGTGTATAGAGAGATAATCGCACGAGAAGAAAATGATGATGACTTCGATAGTACATAATATGAACAGAACGATAAAATAACACTTTGCCAAATAGGAAGAATTTTAGAAAATCAACTTTCTTGTACATGGAATACATTGATAACACAAATCATTTAATCTATAAATATTAGATCAATTAGATTATAAATTTAGATAAACGATTTGTTGAAGAATTCCGCTTTCAACAAACAAAATCAATTCTAAAACTTCATTAACTATGTAGTTAACAGTGATCTATCGTGATGTATTTGCAATTATATAAGAAGCGCAAAGTCATAATTAATAAATCAACTTGTGCTAGTCATCATCATCAACAACAACAACAATAATAATAACAACAACAACAATATGATAGAAGAAAGTTTTTAGAGATTTCCATATGCGGTACGTGTGATGATTGTTGTTTTTATACGATCATGATGTTGATGATGATGATGATGATTGCACAATACTATCTTCTAGTTGAAATTCTTGTGCATGGGAAAATTTTGTGCAGTCGATGGGGATGATGGGTTTGCGTGTTGTTATCCACTTTGGCCGGAAACTATCCACAATTTAAATAGACCAAAATCGAATTTATATATAAAGCACGCAATAATTTGTTCGTTGATTTCAATTTGCCTTGCAGCATATTTTGAGATCATCCTCCCTAATTATCTGATGATGTTTCATAATTGATTTTTGGAATTGTTCAAGTTGTACGAAGATACTGACAGTCGATTCGATGACAGTATTAATTAAAGTCCGATATACAGGATGTCCTGGGAATATACAACTTGATAGATTCCATCAAACCAATTAATAAATATTTAAAGATTTGTAGGTTTGTCCCTTTAGCAAAACTAGCTCATTTAGAAGTCGGTCAAAAAGCTCGTTTTTTTAAGCCCACTTTACATTATTCGAGTTTACATTCGAGTTTTTGTTCCGAGTAAATAAAACGACAAATTTGTGTCTTTACACCATTCGATTTCTGATCCTAGTTGCCGCATCTGAGTTTTTATCCGATTTTTTTCAAAATTGAACGGTCTCTAATTTCATCCGAGATTCCGTTCGATTTGCCAAAAAGTGTAATGTACAATATTTTATCTTGAGAATTCGAGGTTACATGCAAGCGTCTTTTACACATGCAATTGGCTCAGATAATGATCCGAGTTGATAAGATTTTTCACTAGCATGTATCAATAAGTGTTATTCTAATTATGTCCCTTATTTACGTAAAACTTCTTGTCACAAATGTTACACTAATGAGGTTTATGGCCTATATGTGTGCTTTTCAGAGTAGATAAATATCTTTTTTTCATTACAAATGTGACACTGATAAGGTTTCCCATCAACATGTAATAATGATATTCTAATTGTTTTTTTTTGTGTGCACTTTTTACCACAAATTTTACTTCAATAACGTTTCTCACGATTATGTGCCAATAAATTTCTTATCACAATAAAATCGTATACCGGGTGATTCACTCCCATTATTTGGTGAGCGATTTTAAAAATATATCAAGGATATGTAGAATGGTATTTGGAGACCATTTTAGCATAATTAGAACCCCGTAGCTCATTTTGAAATTGCTCAAAGAACGCTTGTTTTTGGGCAAGGTTGCGATTTTCAAAAACCAACTAAGCAGTCAAAACGACTTATTGTTAGAATGACTCTTTTAATCATTGATTGTTTTGGTTTTTCTCCATTGCATTCTAGAAAAAATGCAAAACATTCCCACCTGTTCCACATTATAATAGAGAAAAACGAAAAAAATCAATGTTGGGAGGATCTCTGAGTCATTTTTAGTCGTTTTGCGTGTTTATTTCGTTTTTAAAAATCGTGACGTCGTCAGAAACTAACTTCCAAATGACCTACAAGGTTCTATTTTTGCTAAAATATTCTCTAAGGACCCTCCTATGAATCCTTAAAATATTTTTCGATTCGCTAGGCAAATAATGGGAGTTGCGACAAAAACTTTTCGTTTTAGGTGACTCACTCGGTAGAAAAATCGAATACAAACATCGAATAATATAGAGGCTTTTAGAATGACTCAAAGATCCCTCAACATTTTTTTTTTTTCGTTTTTCTCCATTTTATTCTGAAATAAATCGAAGTGTTTTACATTGTGCGCAATTTAAGGTGTGTAGGTAGTTTTTTGAAAATCACAACATTGTCCAAAACAAGCGTGTTTTGACCAGCTTCCAAATGAGCTACGTGGTTCTAATTCTCTGGGGACCACTCCACAAGGCCTCAAAATATTATGTAGATAGCTTTATTAATTTGACGGAAACGGTCAAATTGTACACTCCCAGTCTGGTTAACCTGTAGTACGTGAAAGGGTCTCTACTATATTAACAAAGAAACGGGGCGCTATTTTTTACACGATTCGTGTTGTGTGTTCACGAGAAACTGTGTAATTTATAATACACACCCACATCACATTATAAACGTTCACAAGTTAGTGGTATTCTCTTGCACCAGCTAGCCTAGTTCTAGCCCGAGGTGGTCCGTTTCAACTTCCCTGTTTTCATCTGGGTGGCAATCGGTTGATTTCATCTCGGTAAAAAATAATTCAATTACATTAAGAAAACCAATGCCCTCTCAACAATAACAACAACAACTATTCGAGTTGCAATTATCATACCTATAAGCGGATTACATGAGACTGCATTCTTATAATCAACAGAATGATTACATCTTGAAACTTCCTTGTAATGTTGTCATCAATCAGAAAATAATCCTCAATCAGGAAGGAATCATATTTATTAATTCTCCTCTATATACATATATATTTTTTTTGTGCTAGTTATTATCGGGAACAATCAGGACATTGTCGTCGTAAAAGTGGAACTGTTGTAATAAAATTATGAGCAATATGCTATCTTCTTCTTCTTTTTTTTTGTTAATATGGCGACGCCGTAATATAAAGCGAACGTCACGGGCCATAACTCGCTCGGTTGTCCTGATTACAAGAGGGGTTGTAAATATCACCGATTCTACAGTCTCTAGAGACGTCTATCATATCATCACTACTGTATACGGTGTAGGGTTGGAAATTTATATTAAAATACTCTCCCTCCACCACCAACCTGACTATATAAACAACTGGGCAAATCAAATTGGGAATATTGCTGTTGTTATTCGTGTGGTGTTCGGGAAACAGTCAACAATGTCGGTGGTGATTAGACTTATTATCAACGACATTAACAAATTGTGTTTGTTTTGTAAATAATGCTAGCCACTAATGCTAATGGTAACTGTTCCTTTCTCCAAAAAAATATTGGCATGTTACAATAAAAATAATTAGAATGTTTGATTATTTTTGTTAATTTTAATTGTTATTTGTTACAGGCACAGTGTTAGTCCAGGGCGACGTATCAACTGCCCCATTGGTGGCGGCGAGCGCGCAGCCTTCCGCCCCAAATAGCCCTCAGTCAAGTATGCTCCTGCTCCAGACACAGGTATCAAATTTCATCTGACTATAATCTCACTTTTTATTATCGAATTTTTAACGATTATAATAGAGAGATATCGCATTACTATCGTTATCTTGATCGATAATCTCATTTTTGACAATCCTTAGTGATTTATTATTATCACTTCTTCCCTGTATGTTTTCTTGTAAATGTTGTCGTAACGGCTGTTAATAACAATGTAATAAAATTGATTATCCATGTTGTTGTTGTTGTTGTTCTTCAATTGGCGTTGTGAAGTCTCTAAACCAATTAGTTGGTCTCAATAGTGGCATATAACAGAAAACCCATAGATTGTCGCTAAATTAGACACTACCGCTACCTGTGTTTGTTGATTGCTTGTTGGTATTGTAGTTGCGCAAAGTAAAAGATAATTAGTAATTAGACGTGATGGTCATGTAGCGTAATTATCTATCAACTACCAACCACGAACTCTAAACGACTGTTACTTAATCGTTTAGTTAATCGAACAAATCGATAGATTATAGGTAGAAATATAGAGATTTGTATAAGTATTTTTTATTGATTACATACGAATTATGAAAATCGATTATATTTATTGAATTTACGTGAATCTTTGATATGTACCGCTCATCTATTATAATTCACTATCATTAGTGTAATTTATAAAAATTACTATTTGAAACAATAGAGAAAATTTCTCTATAATCGTTTTGGGACTCTTTTAGAAATCTCTTAAGCGACTACATGTTAATTAGATTTTATAAAACCGTGTTAGCGTAAGAGTGAAAAGACTTCCGCACAAAAAAATTCGCCAATTCCCAATTTATAATCATCGATTTTTAATGCTAATTAGATACAACCAACAACAATTTGCAATAAAAGAAAAATCCTATACCGCAATACAAGTTTTAACTATAATGAATGAATTTTTGAAATTGTCATTCAATAATCTTTGTTTTTTCAAAGAATTAAAATCGAAGAAGACAGATTAACAAATTATAAAATTCTTTACAATATGTTATTTTAATTAGATATTCTTTGTGATTAGTTTCTCGATAAATTTCCAAAGTTGATTTGAATTTTTAATGAACATAGAGAGACACGTACCTATTTAACGCTTTTTCTATTCTGTCTATAAATTGATAAAAATTGCTAATATTTTCGTTGTAATCGCCCACAGACAAGATTCTTGTTGGAAATTTGTCTCTCAAAGACGATTATTAATTCTGTGAAAGTCTTTATTCGTGTGCGATCTTGCATAGCAACTATGTGTTTATTAATTACTTGATATTTCTTGCATGTATTTTATGTATGTATGCACTAATTAGAGAGGACTGGATTATGTTGTGGGATTTGTTCTTGGATTGGACTAGATATGTGAAAGAGGCGGGCAATTATTCTACTGTTTATATGTGTTTGTTTGTATTATTTTATAAAATTAAAACTAGTTGCCATGTATAGATGCAGATATGAGTATAAATAGGTGTATACATTGCATAAATATAAAATTAGATTAATTGTAAAATATTTGTATTGATAATAAGTTGAGCGACGGAAACGATTTGCGATCTTGGTATGTGGTGCACAGCCTTCAGATTCTTGGTGCGTGGCTCACTGATCCCCATAATCGCAATCAATTGCGTGGCTACCGTTATAAATAAATCTAATCTAGATCTATTTTAAATTGTTTTAACAGCACATAAACGCTGACGATTTCCTTAGTAATAAATCTTTCATATTCACTCAGTATTCCAATATAACGCCATATTGAGCGTCGCGACGCCCTCCTAGAAATCTTGCGACGCATGTGAACCATTCTACCAATGAAACACTAGCAAAAAGACCACGCCTCTTCATGGTTTATATATGAACAACGATAACGATACAACACAGCCTTCCCCATAAATGAATGTTCTCAAATCAAGTCAAGACCGTGTCATTTATTTGTTCAAGTGTTAAAAAATTTTCATTCTGTATACAGATTGGCACACGACCATAATAGTTTAGTTAAAATTAGTTTTCAATCCATCGATACGTTGTGATCTATTTATCGATCGAGTCTAATTACGGTGAATTTTTGTTTTCTATTTATTTTATTTTTTTCAGACCACGTTTGGCTCGAGTAGTTTTGCGGACCTGCTAACGGCGCCATTCACAGACGATCCTAGCAGTGTCCTACCGGCAGAAGATCTCGATCCATTTGCTGAAGTAGCTTTACAATCACAACCAGCCTCACCGGCACCATTACCCAGTTTTCAAGAAACTTATTCAGTCCGTTATAATCCACCACCAGCACCACCATCACAATCATCACCATCATCATCAGCAGCAACAGCAGCAACGCCAGCATCGAACGCACCACAACCGGCAACATTCAAAATGGATGAAGAATGCTTTAATGTTTCTTATCACCACCACCACCATCATCATCATCATGCATCAACACCACACCATATAACAACATCAACAACACACCCTTACGATTATCAACAATTACAATACACAGCTGCCAGTCCGTATTATCCACCGCCACCACAACAATGCAGTCCAGGATTCGAATCGTTGATCGCACAAGAATCGTATTCGTTACCATCATATCAAAATACAAATGAAATTCATACTAGTACAGCATTAAGTCCAAGACAGAGGCGAGCATCATTACCATTACAACGTTCCGAATCGACAAGTAGCAGTGAAAGTCCAAAATTACGAATGACAACGGCCGCACCATCAGCATGCTCATCAGCGGCGAGTTCACCAGGCGGTGGTGAGCCACAATCAAAAGGCCCAACACCACCATCGCCATCACAATTGTGTGCCGTTTGTGGTGATACAGCAGCGTGCCAACATTACGGTGTACGTACTTGTGAGGGTTGTAAAGGTTTCTTCAAACGTACAGTCCAAAAGGGCTCGAAATACGTTTGTTTAGCCGATAAAAACTGTCCAGTTGATAAACGGCGGCGTAATCGTTGTCAATTTTGTCGTTTTCAAAAATGTTTAGCCGTCGGTATGGTGAAAGAAGTTGTACGAACGGATAGTTTGAAAGGTCGTCGTGGCCGTTTACCATCCAAACCGAAATCACCACAAGAATCACCACCAAGTCCGCCAGTTTCATTGATAACGGCATTAGTACGAGCACATGTTGATACAACACCGGATCTAGCCAATTTGGATTATTCACAATATATGGAACCAAGTCCAATTGAACCGGTTATATCAGAAGCGGAAAAAATACAACAATTTTATACATTGTTAACAACATCGGTTGATGTTATCAAGAATTTTGCTGATAAAATACCTGGTTTTCAAGAACTGTGCCATGATGATCGGGAATTATTATTTCAATCAGCCTCATTAGAATTATTCGTTTTACGTTTAGCATATAGAACACATCCTAATGATACGAAATTAACATTTTGTAATGGTGTTGTATTAGATAAACAACAATGTCAGCGATCATTTGGGGATTGGTTGCATGCCATTATGGAATTTTGCAATAGTCTTTTAGCAATGGAAATCGACATTTCAGCATTCGCTTGCCTATGCGCTCTCACCCTCATCACCGGTAAGTTATTTATTTTATTAATACACGATTATTATTAATATTTTTTCAAAATTAAGATCCAAGTTTATAAATAATTCAACTTGAAACTGTCGGACAATGATATTTGAGAATTAATTGAAAAGCGAATTGGATCACGATAAGAAATAAACGTGTGCGTGATTTCAATTTAATATCACTACCACTACCATCCCTCTATCTATCTATTTTTACAAATAATTTATTGAAATTGTAAAGACCGTGACTCTACAAACATCCTAAATGTCATTGTCACTCAACTAAACCTCACTTAATCAAGCCTTTATAACTAAAGTCTAATTCTTTTAACTTTGCCGGTACGTCATCAATTTGAAACATATGAACTAAGATTCTTTGAAGCGGAGTCTTATGGATGACGTATTAACGTGTATTGCTTCAGAATTTTAACAACCAGTGCCGTGGCTAGTGTTAGAGCCATTAATTTGAAATAATTATCAAAATCAAAAATCACAATCAAAGAATGCAACTACTTAAAGTGAAGTAGAAGATAATTTTTCAATTGTTGATTTTTTGCAAAATTAATCGTCTGATAATGTGGCGCCTATAGTCAACTTCTATTCTACGTCACAAGAGTACATTTGTCTATCCTCGTTTTAATTAAATTGACATATAGACATATTGCAAATATACAATGTTATTGATAAGACAATGTTTTATACGGCTAGCTCTGTCTGATACAGCAAAAAATACATTCAGGCTTGTTTAAAGATGTCCATTATTGGTTCACTGATTGATGACGTACCGGCAAAGTTAAAAGAATTAGACGATTATAGTTTTGTAATTGTTTTGCAGATCGGCATGGCTTGAAGGAGCCGCACCGTGTTGAACAACTACAAATGAAGATCATCTCATCATTACGTGATCATGTTACATACAATGCTGAAGCTCAACGGAAGGCCCATTATTTCAGTCGTCTATTAGGCAAATTACCCGAATTACGTTCGTTGAGCGTACAAGGATTACAGCGAATCTTCTATTTGAAACTTGAAGATCTCGTCCCAGCACCACCGCTGATTGAAAAGATGTTCGCCGCCAGTTTACCATTTTAATGAAGAATCTTTTTTTATTACTATTTAAAAAATCTCAATTTTTTTTCTCTCTTCCTCTAAATATTATTCCATAATAGTGCAGAAATTGAGAAAAATAACGTGATAAACTATATAATTATGTGATTTGTTGAATAATTGTTATAAGTCGTAAGTGTGATCTTTTCCTCTTTTAATTTTATTGTTTTTACATACCTATACATAGATGTATATATGTATTAGAGAGATGTCTGGTTGTTTGTATAGGATTATTGATTTTGAGAAATTACCCTGATTTTCTTTCGTTCAACAGACTTCACTATAAAAGAGAAATGAAGTTGAATTTTTGATGTTTACTCTACTAAAGAAAATAGGATAAATATTAAAACACTTTTTTATAGTTCTCAAACTATAAATAAATAATCTTGAATGGTGGAGGATTGATGATGAATTTTTACACAATATTTTTTTTTTAAAATAAAAATAAAAAGACATATGCTTACATTTAGTAGGCTTTATAATATATGAATCAAGTGCTTCATATCGAGCACTAATCTTAATAAATTTTCTAGTTAAGAAGAAAGACCTGATAAATAATACTCGATTATATAGAGCAAAACTTTCGTTACGTGATAATTGCATAATTAGGGCTATACTTAACTAGTATTAATTCAATTAATTAATTGATTTAAAGGAATAATTAATTAATTTTCCAATGTTACCACTACACGGACCGTGTGGAGATTATTGAAATATATGCGATAATACCTAGTCAAGGCACTGTATATATATTATATTTGAAAAAATTAACAAAACAAAAATGGAGATATTTTATTTACATTAAAAAAGAAGAGTTTAAAATATTAACAAAAAAATTAATATATTTTAATAGTTGTATAAATTATACTGGAAGTTACCTGCACGTTATTATTATTATTATTTTTTTATATAAATATATTTTGCTTTATATATTTTTGTATAAAGTCGCAAACTATGCGCCTTCGACCAAAATCTATTAATTTTTTTTGTACGAATAAAGCCTTTAGAATTGTCCTATACCATACTGGCATTTGTAAATGGAAATATAGGAGAATCTGTCTTCTATACTTCTAGTTCCAATTGCCGGCCATGTATTTAATTATATGTATGTATATTGAAAAGACAAATGCACTAGTTAATATATATATACTTAAATTTGTTACCAATTGACGAAATGAATGTGCCATTTTTTTCATATCTCAATGATTTTTCTGTCATATCAACACAACTGCCTTGGATATTGTAACAGATGGACTGAAAAGAGAGTTACCTGATGGATTACAATGGTCGATAATCACACCTTTGCACCTTCTTACATTATTTTTTTTTTCACGTATATACTGGTCTGGTAATTGAAACTAGAAACATAGCAACATTTGGCTGTCTCTCATAATTTACCAAGTGGCTAATGAGATGTGCAATTTGTTCCCGTTTCCAGCTTATGAGCAAGTAAAAGTGTATATCTATGTTACTACGTTTAATTGCCAGTCATGTATATTGTTTACAACTTACACCGTCCGCTTGTACTTAATTTATAGGATTTTTATAGAGAAATCTTGTGCTTTAACACTTTGGCAGTTGAATAGAAATCTTCCATCAATAATAAGAAAAACTAAATTGCAGTTGCCAAAGGGTTAACCTGTATCTTCTAGAAAATACATGTGTATCACGCAACACAGCTTCTATTTACTTTCAAATTATGTAAATGTTAATTTGAAGGAAAAAATGAAACTAAAGAAATTGCTAATTTAGAAAATTGCTATTTTTTTAGCATATACATATATATACGGTTCGGGCAAACGGGAACCTTGCAATATTCGTCGTCATTTTGTCTAGAATTTTGTACCTGCTTTTCTATTTTGATTCACTACGGTTATTTTCAACCTGATTAAAGTATAATAAAAGACAATTTAACAAATGTATACAATTGAATCGTATGACGAGACACAATCGAAAACATGTGCATTTCGTGTGTTTCCAGTTCATTTGCTGACTCTGTATAATACTCTTATTATAATTGTTGATTATTTGTCTCACACTATTCTGGATTTATTATTATCCGATATAAAACTTGCCATTTTAAATGCCAGTTTTTACTTGCTATTTTATATGATTAAGTTCGTACCATATATTTTTTTTGTTTCTTTTGAAATTAATTTATCATTTTTCTTTGGTTAGATATAGTTACCAATAAATCCTACCACATTCTTTGTAAAGTTATTATTGTATATGCAATATGTGTTAGTCTTTACCTGATGCCTATTGAAAAGAATTGAGAATAAGAACAGTTTATATACGTATTGATTTTTTTTATCTTGTCTCTTAAGATGATAAAGATACAATAAAATAGAAGATATGTCGCATTATGTATTTAATCAATTATAGATTACTTATTTATCATATCATTGCCGTTTATACATACACCTGTTGTCTTTTTTATCAATTTTTTTTCTTTTGTTTAGGCGTGTAATATTGTAACAATTTTATTTGAATAAATAAAAATTATAAAAAAATTTACTCATTTTTGTAATATTTATCACCTCCCTCCTACATTACAGGGTGAGTCAAGAGGATGATAATGTGGCCTATGGTCTAACGTTGAAAGTTTTTCATCTATTATGACTTTAAGCGAAATTTCAAATTTTACTGATACTATATCTAGATCTAGTGTATCTATGGATAGCGCTTCATCCCGAAATTGTGAGGCGAACATACATACATCATAGGCGCCAGAAATAGAAACATAGGAAAAACATCGAGTCCGCCCATCTATAGATAGAAAGGGACAGAAGGAACGTAGGTGGCCTAAGACTTGGAAACGATGACTTCTATTACCACCCATTCTTAGTTATTTGACCAAACAAAGCAATTTCTTTTGTACGAAATAATCTGCCTACATTGACCTTCAAACTTTCTAGTTAAAAAAAAACAACCAGATTTTGAGAATTTAGTATCTTTGACGCACGGTATCCCCTTCATTTCGTGAAACATCCCCGTGAAAATGCATCAGGCAAAGAAGGAACTACCCTTAATATATTTATGTGTCTAAAAGAGTGGCCCATAGTGTATATAATTAATTCACAACTTTAAGAGAGTAATAAACTAATTGAATTTTGTAAGTAACCACAACTTTACAATTCTGTCAATCAAAACAGGTTGAAGACAATATTGTTAGGGCTGTTTATGGTCAAGCGACCAGTCCTGCAATTGAGTTGCAGGTGCTAAAATAAGAAGAAACTGTTGCCATGCCTGGTGGTTATTGTTGTCAAAGTTTTATTACTCTCTTAAAGTTGTGAGTCGACTATACCTTCAAGCAACCAAAAAATCTAAACGTAAAAAAATGTATCAAAAAATAATAATAGTTGCTATTTCTGGCACCTGCCAATTTTCATACCAAATTTCAATCTTTCTACAGTAAAATTTCAAAAATATGAATTTTTCAATCAAAGACTGCAAAATTTAAACTTTCACGTAAAATATCTGAGAAATTATTAGCTCTAGACCATAGGTCAAATAATCAGAGTCTCTTCAATTTTCTCAAAGGATTCAAAAACGCAATAAATGATATGCCATTCCATATAAAATAAGAGAGTAGGGTGCACTACCCCAAATAAGGGGGGTTTACAAATGCAGTTCTACTTTTAATGGGCCATCCTCTTGGCTCACCCTGCATACTTAATTTCTTTTTTTGTTTGGAAGGACTGAAAAGTAAAAATGTCAACTATTGGTAGATATATTTTTCTTCTGCTTTAAAAACAAAAAAAACTTCAGTTTCATTTATTGTTTATTTCATATGTATTTATAATCATTTGTGGAGTAGCGCACACTAAGCGTTGTACTAGGCCATAATAATTATTTTAGCCTTACTACTTATTAAAAATGTAAACTACATCGTTGTTGAACTTAACCTATTTTTCTTAACAAGAATAGTCTGAACTTTTCAACTGGTTCTTTTCAACAAATTCAAACATCATCACCGTCATTAAAACTTGTGCACCAATCCATTTTCACAATGTTTAATTTAATTAATTACGCGTGTATAACGAAGACAGAGAAAATACAAAACATTATTCACGCCTATATTTACAACAATAACGGAGAAAATAAAACAAAAGAATTAAAATAATCTACTGTTATACCCGAATCAAACGTAAAATTGTACAAAATTTAAGGCTTCTTAAAATTAAGTTTGTTTATTGATTTTGGTTTCTAATATCTCCCAAATATTTGGCCCGTTTCTCATGAAATACAATCATTTACAATTTGTCAATATAACCAGCTGTTTCCATTTTTTTACACATTTTTTTTTTTAATTATTATTAATAAGTTTATTATAGATAAGTATAAATAAATAGCACACGTTGATGTTGTTTATTTTTCTTTATAGTAAACTGAATTGTTTCTTTTCCTCTCTTTTTATTATTATATTTGTTCAAACAATAAAAAGAAACAGTCTTTGGTATATTAAGTACAAATTTTTAAATATTCCGTGTCTTATCCATACTTTTTTCACCCTTAAAAAAAGTGGTGTAAAAGACATCAAATCACAAAATTTGCAGCCATTCTCTTTATAAATATTTACAATTTTTTTTTAAGAAATAAGTGAAACATCCAAAAACAAAGAAACAATCCAGACGACTGTGAAGTCTGCATATTGTTATTATTATTGTGTGTGTTTTTTTTAATTAACAGCGTGTCATTCACCACCTCCAGTTACTGTAACTTCTCGACTAAACATATTTCCATCATTTGTTAATGCTGATGATTGTATAACTGGTGAATCAAGTAGACTATGATCGGATTTTGTTTTATCATCTTCATCGTCTTCATCATCATCATCATCATCATTATTATCAACATCATTGTCATCATTATCAATTTGAGTATTATCATTATTATTGGCGATAATAATGGCAGTTTTTTCATTTGGTAATTCTTCCTCTTCTTCTGGTATTGTTTGTGTAACTTCTTCATTAGATGATGTACGTTCGAATGATGATGATTTTATTATTGTATCTTGTGATGATTTCATAAGATCCTGAAAAATTATTTATGTTGAAATTATTAAAATTTATTTCAATTTTAAATTGAGAAATATCGTTTTTTTTATACTTGAGCTCTTAATGATGTTATACCATCTATAGAACCATCTTCACCGCATGGTTTCAATACTAAATATAATAACAAATCAGATAATGATATAATACCAATAACTTTATCATCATTATCAACAACAACTAAACGATGGACTTCTGCTTTAACAATTTTATCCATTATTGTAAATAATGTTTCATCTAATTTACATTTATGTACGCCTTCAAACCATTCATTCCTATGTTCATTCGCTTTCTTTAAAGAAACATCAAGATCATTATAGGTCTTCTCAGCGGCTAAATTCTAAAAAAAAAAAAATACTCATAGTAGTTGTGACAAAAAAAATATATTAAAATAGATTACTTACAATAACATCAAATTTAGCATAAATATCAACAAGTCTACCTTCACTATCTACAATTGGTAAAGCAGACACTCGCCTCTCAACAAATTTCTTTAAAGCTAGAATAATCGAGGTATCTTCGGTTGCTGTTTCAATATTCTCATAACTACCAATTCTAAGTTCACGCAATGTTTTATTCATATAACTAGGTTTTGGAAGTTCATTAATCTATAAAAAAAAACAGAAAAAAAAACAGAAAATAAGTATTATAGTAACATAGTTCTTTTTCTATTTTTCCAAGTATGCGAAAAAAAAATTAATAGTAAAGATAATTTTCCACTGGAGAACAAAATTCAATTTGAAATCAACTCTTTAGATTACGTAAAAAAACAATACATGATTGTATTTTTAATAGTTCATTAATAAAATTAACGATTAGATCGATTCAGTTCTCGTTATTAATTATTTTCAATCACAAGAAGTTTTGAAATAAGAACGTAGGTCTCAGCTTTATCTACACAGTATTAAGGCTGCCGACCACTACTTTTTATAAAAGTGGGTAATGTTTGAAGCACGATTTCTTGCTTGTTTTTTTAAATGTAAAAACGCGCGATAGCGTTATGGATGGAGCGTTTTAAGGTGCAGGAGAAAGGAAAATGTTGAGGAAATTCTGAATTACAGACAATTGTCTGGAGGCATGCTCTTGTGATGTTGTCTTTGGACAACTCTATTACAAAACAATTATTTTCAATACATAAAAAGAACAAATAAGTTTTCGAAAAAGCAAACATCCGCTTTTCCATCTTGAAAACTGTGCGAAAAAAGTTCTGCATAAAGGTGTCCGTTTTTATTAAAAATCTGGAAAAGTAACAAGTCGACAGGAAAATTTCTTGGATATCTGGAAAGCCCTTTAAATGTGTTATATGATTAAATTTTCATTAAAAAATAATCAACATAGGCTGAACTGTGGGCATTTTGTTTTTTTAAAAAAAACATGCCTCGAGTCAATTGTCTGTAATTCAGAATTTCCTCAAAATTTTCCAAAACAGAATCATCCTTCTCCTGCACCTTGAGACGCTCTTTCCATAATGCTATCGTGCGTTTCTACAATTTAAAAAATAAGCGAGAAATCGTGTGTCAAACATTCTCCATTTTTATAAAAAGTAGTGGACCTCAGTCTTAACATTGATATTAATTTTAGTAAAGAATATATCATGGTAAAGCCTACATTTTTATTTTCCTACTTAATTTGAATTAAGAAAATAATAATCATAGTGGAGGCTCTTAAATTTCAAAAGATTGAACCTCTGTCTGTTACCTTTTTAAAAAAAAAAAAATTCTAAACAAAGAAAATACAGTGTTTTTATAGTTCTAAAAGCATAGTTTACAATGTTGTTACAATTAGAATAGTTTGACATCTATCATTCATATTTAATTATCAATATCAAACTATTTTCAATTAACATCTAAATTAATTGTTTTGTTTCTTTTAATTTATTTGTTTACGTTTCTTCTTTTGCAAATTAATGGGATTGCATGGAAATTATTTAAGAAAACATCCAAAATAGAAAATTGAAAATGGGAAAAATCATTTCATAATGACTACTTTTTTATCGTACTTTTGCAATAAATTATGATTCATGGAACGAGT
>JAZBGW010000487.1:0-24845 GCA_037464815.1 Mylabris variabilis | reverse complement strand
AAAACATTTTTCTTGGACATCGATCGTGTAAAAATGAAATGTGCTAGTTATACACCTCTTCAGCTGTTCTATTTTTATCTTAATAAGTGTCTGTATTATCGAGTTATCGCATTTGTTTACTTAAACAAAAAGTATGCTTAACATTGAAGACTTATAAGCTCTGTTCCAACTAACAATTGTAAACCATTGGAAGAGTCTAAAACTATCAGAGACATGTGCATATCCAATTTAGCGTTCTAACTATATTGAATTCTAACGTTAAAGTGAGTATGCACATGTCGCTGATAGTTTCGGACTCTTCCAACGGTTTGCAATTGTTAGTTGGAACAGAGCTATAAATAAATAAATGTATGCGACTTTTATTAGTTTCAATGAAAAGTAGGAAATCTGAAAAAGCCGTAAATTTAGGTAATCTTATGGTTTGAATAATAGAATAGTAATAATAATAATAAATAGAAATAATAAAACGGGAAAAATGAAAGAACAATAAAACAACAAATGGTCATACTATCGATACGTCATTTATTAACTATATAAACATCCCTTCTTGAAAATTTCTGGAATTCCCCGAATTTATATTTAATCAATAGGGCCTTCTGTAGCTGTACTTTTCGTTTTTTTACAAATATTAAGATTCAAATTCGCTTTTCTTTTGTTTTTTGTTTTCATCCTTAATTGAAAAAAAAACAGGTAATAAATTGAATAGGTGTTATAACAGAATTTTCCCGGAACTCTAAAATATTTCGTTTTACTGTCGACATGTTAATTTCGTTCTAGACCGTTGAGGTCCAATAATTTTTACAGAAAAACAAAACAATTTATTGTATTTTTGGTGAGAAAATGTTTATTTTGAGCGTGTAAAATTCTTCTGCAGACCAATATCGGTTTCTGTGCTAGGGGTTGAGAAGCACTGGTTATTTCCATTTCTCCACTTTCATTTAACAAAAACACAGATGATAAACATGTAGGCAATTATTTACATTGGAGTCATGTATAACAAGTGCTTTTTTCTTAAATAAACAAACTTTGAATAGTTGTTAACAGTATTTTCCAGTGTTGTTCAAACGTTTCTTCCTACTGTCGACATGTAAATTTTGTGCTAGACCTCTAAAGACCAATAATTCTTAAAAACAAATTATTGTGTTTTTGATGAGAATACGTTTATTTTGGTCCTGTAAAATTCTTCTGCAGTCAAATATCGGTTTCTGTGCCTGGAGTTGAGAAGCACTGGTATATAGACGTTCATAAGACACTAACGGGAGAGAACAATGACCGGCAAAGAGAGGTGAGCGACTTTTGCGTTTCAATGTTTCACGGTCAATCTCGGCTTGTAACTTTTTAATTTTTTTCGGAGTGTAAAAGACGATCTTCCAAAATACAAATGTTACGAACGTATTACAGTATATTAACACTTTTGACGGGTGCACAAGGCTTCTGAACCTTGTGTACCTGTATATTCGAAAGTTAGATTTGATTTCACCCATTTTCCAACGAGCTACGGGGTCCTGCTTTTGCTAAAGTGATCTCTAGGGACCCTCTCAAAATCTTTAAAGTATTATTCAACTACTAGGAGTTTCGTTCAAATTGACCACCTTTAAAAAGTAAGTCAATAACAGTATTGATTAGTATTTCATTGACATTTACAAGATTGAATTTAAAGAATTCCATAAATTATGTTATTTATGATTTGACGAAATCAGTAGAACAGATCGAAAGGATTGTGGTGTTTCTTGGAAGGTGTTTTTATTCCGCTACGAAAAAAATAAAGAAATGGATCAAATAAATCCAACAAATAATAATAATGAGTAACAAAAAAAGCCTACCATAACTACTTTTCAAAACAGTGACAACCTGTAATTACAGTTCTGAGCATTAGGAGTTATAAAATTGTATACCCGTATTTAAAATAAGCGGATAATACATTTAAAAAATTTTGATTTGAGATCGTAGACACTATTTTAACAAAAAATAAATTGCTAATTAATTTATGGAAATTTTCTTAATTATATCAATTAGAACTTAAATTCAAACTATTCATTGGAAAATTTGTGTGTGATTGTCTTGTGTCAAAAAAAAACCGCTCCACTTTAGTTATAGTATGATATTAAAAAAGGTATCTTGTAAACTGTCAGAGATACGTTAAGCTTTCTTAATTTAAATTTTGATTTCTTTTATTTATTTTTATATATGGAGTTATCGATTATTTCGGCGATATTCTTAACGATACAACAGCCGTTTAATTTTATGAATGCTTTTACAATTTTATCGAAATTTTACTATTCGATAATCGTAAAATGTTGATAATGAAAGCAATTATAGACAAAAGCTGATGATTTTTTTTTTCAAATAAAAATGCATGGCGGTTGTGCTAGTGGTGGCGATGACGGTAGCCCACCCATGAAACTGCATTTGATGCCCGGCATCCCCCTTCGTCAATTGTAATATGATATCGTACTTTGCCTGCATATCACTCATGTTTACTTTTCATATACGAATGCACAAAAGCCTACAGCCGTCCAAATAAATATTCTTAAAATTTCCACCCCAATACACCCTTAAAATTTGTAATATAATACGAAATTGTTACCTGCCATTGCCAGAGAATGTAACAACCCCTTCTTAATTAAAATTAATTCTGTCTTCTGTTTAATTAACAACAACAACAAGAAAAAACAATAGGAGAATTTTTTTATTAATCAGATGACGTCATATTAAATTATGACCATCATCATCATTGATGTTGATAGAAAAAGAATAATAACAAAAGAGGAATACCCTCTCTATGATCGGATAGTTTCTCTTTATCATCAAATCCCCTAATGTAACTATACTTGAACATACGCAATAATATTGAAGCCATAATACAAAAAGGATGCTTATCCATCCGTTAGAAAAATATTAAAAATAATAACAATAATATGTAGAAGAAAAAAATTGTATTAATTCAACAACAGTAACATGTTTTTCATGGTTCAATTGTTTAGGATTAAATTACAGAATGAATGAAGCAACAAAAGAAAAGCAAAAATTTTAGCCAAAGGTATTTGGTTGCATGTGCGTTGTTTGTTGGCCATTCCTTATCCAACTGACATGCGAATTCTGTTGATGTAGAAAAGAAAACGAACAACAAGAACAAGAAGGGAAAAATAGTATCTAATAAAGGAATTTTATGGAACTTTGAGGTTTCCATGATTTATTGAACAATAACGGAAATAATTTTTGCAGGTGTGCTCTAAATTTTTATTAAATTCCCATTTTTAATTTTATTCAACGAGAATTTCGTTAAAGTGCGTAAAATTTGCAGTTAAAATACTTACTGTTCATTTAAAAAATGGACAGATCCAGAGACACACCTGTTCTTCTACTATCTTCTGTATTTTTTTTTCCCAGTTGTTTTTGATCATTAATATGGGGGGCTGGGACTGAAAAATTTAAGACCATCTAAAACCCTCCACTTAAGCTAATAGTTAAGCCTCAAAATAATAGCAATCGGACTAATTTCATCTCTGCCTACATATAAATGAATAGTTGATCAACAAGAATGACATGCACCTTTTTTTAAATGACCAGTTTATAGCCGTAAGCTATCTATAGTTTTTTGTGTTTTTTTTGGACATTCTCTTTATATAGTATAGATATAATTTTATACCTATCCCATTTACAATTTGTTTTGCGTTTAACTTGTGGTTATCTCGATGGTTTTAAAACGGTTTGATTATAGCAATTTCAAGATAATTCGACCTATTATTATTTCGAATAGTCGAAATTATTGTTTTATAAATTTATCGTTTAACGCACCAACATCACCAAAAGGTTGAGAGGGGCAATTTAATAAAAGTTATTGTGTTTTTTTTTTTGGTTATCATTTTTTCTCTACAAAAGAATCACATATATTGAAGATCAATTTATCAATTGATGAAATTTTTATATAGCTTTGGGCGAGATAAATTCAAAAAAATCTTCTACAATGATTCCAAGTTAAGTGGCCTATTATAAAAAAAAGAAAAACAACGAAATTTTGAAAATTATCCAGAGAAACAGAAAAAGAATACTTGCTGTTGTTGGAGTTAATTTTTTTAAATCGTTTTAGACTTCTCTTGTTGCAATGATGCTTGATGGATACCGACATTATTGCACTTTAATGGTATAACGATCGTTGGAATTTATTAACGTTTAATGATTATCATCATTTTTTCCCTTATTTTGTTATTATTATTTTTTGTTGTTGTTGAGGTAGAAGCTTCTGATGTGTATTTTCATATAGAATCCATATTTTGATAATTCATTTTTAATTATTTACAATATTGATATTTAGCCAATATGATAACAACAGAACAAAGATAGAAATGACGGCTCAGCATGAGAAATCATCATGGACCGCATGCTGGGCTAAGTCGTACCACCACCCTCATTAAAACAAAGACTTATATATACAAGTCTTTAATTGCACAACAGCACAAATTATTGTTTCTTTTCAACTATTTTATGAGCTTGTTGTATATTCTATGCAAAAAAATAAGCAAACAAAATGCAGATCAATTCTATGTTATTTTTTAATAGATCTGCAAGAAATAGTACAGGTCCATTGAACCCCAATACCTTAATTAGTCAATAACTATTTTATTTCTGGATTGTTGATGAGGGCCACACATTTATAATAAAATACAGAAAGATATAGATGAGTAAAAGAGTAAATTAACTCAATAATCATGTCATCAATCATTGTGGTTGTCTTTTAAAAATATAATTTTTTTCTTCTCTCAAGACTTGTGTTTTGTGATGGATCTTTTTCTACTTCTAATTTCTTTAATGTATGTTAATTAAAGTTGTTGTTTTAATTATTTTTTTTTGGTTGTTGTTCTTTTTACAGATATGTCAAGACTTGAAAAATCACCATTATTAGCTAATGGTTATAATCATCCCCCACATCTCAGTCATATGCAATTTATGCAATTACCCCATCCAGCTGCTGCACATTCTGCACTATTATCACCAGCGATGCCACACAATCTATCCAGACATGATGGTTCAGTTATAAAGAATCAAGGCATGCCAACAATGGAAGCAATAGCAAGGTAAATAAAAATTTTCTATTATTATTATTATTATTAGATAGTATTATTTTGTAAAAAGATTTGTTATCTTTATATGATGGTTGTCCCGTCCACTCTTTTCTCGAATTTCTATTATTTCATCTTCGTTCGTCTCTCATTGTTTACACGGTTGTTCAAGTCATCATTATCATTTCAACGCTCGCCTAGTGTAATTAAAATGCAAATCCGGGCCGTTGGATGCGTGTACACGTCATGAAGAAGCGCCGTGATTAATTCTCCAGGTAGACTGTCTAGCTTATTCACCTCGTTTGTATGTTTGTATGTATGTGTGTTATGTTGTTATATGTTAGGTATATTTGTCTCTCAAGATTCAACAAAACAACAGAAGAAAAATAATGAAGAAACAAATTGTAGTCAAGACATAAAAATTAATTACTCACTCCTGTCTCTTGATTATTAGTTTGTACATATGTGTGTGTTATACCTATCTATATACAGAATGTGGTCAACTCAATCACACCGTATTAAGATAATCTAAAAATTGACTATAATGGTTGGAGATTGATTTCTTTTACAAGTCTTTTACATAGATTAACCTCTGATAGTACTGTTGGAAACATTATTCTGAGAAACTTTTTATCTTCTCGTACCTTACAGTTAAAGTGTATCTTCCTCTGTCCTTGTAAATATGATTTTGTGAGAAAACAAAATTTTCAATTCAATCATAAACTTTAGAGACATATTTACATACCCTACATAGAGTGAGTACTTTAAGAAATAAGGAGTATGTATTTCTATCTATAGTTATAGTGTAAAACAAGAGAAAGATAGAGACTTGCAAAGAACAGTAATCCTGTAACCCTTTCGTGTCTCAACCAGTCAGTTGAAGGATTTAAGTTCAAAGATCAAGCATGAAGAAAACATGCACACACACACAAACATAGAATCATCTTTATGGAAAGTAGTTTTTAGGGAAGTTCATGTAATATTTAATATAACAAACAACAGGATTATAGATGAATTTTCAAACAGACTTAAGTATACGTACTTATGTACATATATCTACTAAATCTACAGTGAGAAGCAAGTTAGAAATAGGCAAAACTGAACGGAACTAGAATTTATCAAGATGAAGAAAGATAGGATTCATTACAACTAGCTGTTATTGTTGCTGTGTTAATTTATCATTTTGTTTAGAAGTTATCTATGAAATTTTTGCTATATTTGAAACAAGACGGTTTTATGAGAAAATTATAATTTCTTTCCTGTTTCCTAATTATTAAAAAATAAAGATCCCATCATAGTAATTATGATTAAAGCGAATAATAACATAAAAATCTATTGTTAGATCTCGGTTGTAAACAGTTTTTTCTTGATTAACTCATATAGATAATTTTAATAAATGAAACAAATGAATTTACATGGTATAACTAGTCCTATATGTTATTTTAATTTCAATTATTTTATTATATTGTTATAGGTCGGGAATATGGGAGAATTGCAGAGCTGCCTATGAGGATATAGTAAAACATTTAGAAAGGTGAGTTTAAAATATACCTATTCTTCATTTCTGTTCTATACGGTTTTCATTCTGTTTAATTGTTGTTGGATATTTGTTTTGACGCACAATTATTCAGGAACGTCACGACGCCAACACCCGAATTTAGTTTGGCGTGACGATACCAACATTCACAAATCATTCAATACACTATCTCTCTTTCTCTCATCTCTATTTCCAGTTTATCTACATATCTGTATAGTTTATGTGCGTGTATGTAGTGTAGAATATAGAGAGCGTCACAACAGTAAGCTCCCCGAGATCTCTTCAATGGTGAAATACCAAAAGCTCAGTTAATCGTTTGACGTTTTGACAAATATCACTGCATCCTATACCTATGTTTATCTATCTATGTATAGGCAACATATATCTATTGATATAGGTGAAAATTTTTTAATTTTTCTACAAAAAAAACAACAACAACATTATCGATCTCATGTTGTACGGGTATCAATAAATCAAACCTGTCATTAAAATAATTAACAAAAGAAAAGATACAATGATGATAATAAAAAATTAAACTACACATAGTATAGGTATACCTACATAGTATAGATATATCTATATTGTCTTTTTTCTGAATCAATAATTCAACAACAATTGAAGAATACATTATTAAGATTAATTATCACGCCAGTCGTCTTATCAGTGTGTTAACGGCACAGGGATACACCGGTCCTTTTCAAACAAATACAAGTCATCATACAATCTATAGTAAACTTATGAGAACCCTTTCTATATATAAACTATGAATAAGGACTACTCTTGACTATCATCATCATCATCATCATCATCACCCTTTTCTAACAAATCTTATCATTAATTATAATATAGAGATCTGCAAACGTCATGTGAAATTAGAAGATTTTTCATATTTGTGCGCTATATAGTATATAGAAGGAAAAGAATGAGTGCTGTTTGTTGGAAATGCGTGTCGGAAGTCTATAAAATTTCAGCTTTTGGTCGGTGTCGTGTTATTAATAATAATAGTAATACCTATAGATTAAATTAGAAAATATTCCATATAATACAATAATAAATCTGTCGCGTACACAGAAAACTTCTGATTCGATTCTAGTTTGCTATTGTCTCCATTGTATTGTTATAATATGATTGGATTATATATTTTACACTTGTACTGACAGTTCAAAGAGTCGAAGACACCCATATCTCTACTAACTCATTAAATCCTCCATTTATTATTTATTAGATTTTATTCTACAAACTAATATCGTTCACAAATTAATTTGTTCAACGAAAACAATAATGAAGGAAAAAGAAGAAAAAATAACAGTGGAAAATTGGCCAGATGTTATTACAATGATAGTTGAATTTTTCATAAAGAAAAATAAGAAAAATTTATTATTTCTCATGTCTATAATGCATATACTTTCTGTTTGAATTTCTAATTAATTTAATTAAGCAATAATGAATTAATTTAGATGATATCTAGATTGTGACGAGAGCTAGAATTGTTCTATTTCCACCATTCTTCTTGATCATAAATATTGAACGGACAACAATACAATCAAATTTATTATCTAAATGCTAGGATTAAATAGACAGGTAAATTTTAATTGTAATACTGATACTGATGTTGTTGACTGTGGTATAACACCTTAGTGTTTAAATATCCGTATTTTATTAATGAACGCAATAATAATGTTTATCTGATAATGAGTTATTTCTCACGTATAAATCTTCATCTTTATCTCTGTGTATATATAGATGTGTTAAACTGAATATTGTCCACATAATTAACAAAGCAGAATTAACAAAACACTAGGGCCGATTTAAATTTGAATTAAAACCAGAGGAGTTAGTATTATATATATAGTATACAATTATTCCATCTCTTTCCCTATCACGTCCCTCTTTTTCGGAAAATTAATTAATCCCCGTCACAACACGGACTCTGGCAATTAGTCCCGGACATTGGACCAAAAGCTGCTGCTGCTGCTGCTGTTGTTGCTGCTATTGCTGCCTTCCTAACTTTCTTCTTCCCGAAAATCTCTTCTATAAATGTATAGCTTATAATACTGCAATCTAACAATTTAAAATACAGTATAAGCTTATTCTATCTCTTTCACTCGTTTACTGCTTATGAATATTAATAATGATTATAAAATATCACTGATAACTCACCAAATATTAACTAAAACTGGCAGTTGATAAAAGATGTTACCAGATTCAACAGACAACGAAATTTATTTTAATAAATCTAATATTTTAAATAAAAAAGGAAGCAAGAAGAGATATTTTTTGATTTTTAAAATTATTTACTAGGTTGTTTTAAATTACGACTTTATGTAAATTAACCAATTAGTTAATTATTGTTATTGATAATTTGCGTGCACCACTTTATAACATGTATAGACCGCATGGTTATAAAATGTGCAACAAACACAACCAGTGGCAAACTGCGGGTGTCTACCCCATTTATTCCATCTATCTATTTGTATAAATTTTTATCGTTTTAATCATTGCTTGATGCACATATAATTAATCATAATCTGAAAATCATCGGAAATAAAAAGAAAAAAGTATTTTGCTTGAACGTTTTTTTTTTGTGTGTCTTCTATTTTGTTCGTTATATAGAAAAACTTTCGTCACCACTGTACTTTTTTTGATACTTGTTCTTTTTGGGTTGTCGTCGCGACGCTAAAAGTCATAAGCCTCAGATGACAAATGATCGGCGAGTCAAATACGGTTCTCTCGTTTGCTTGTCTCGTTTCTTTCGTTCCTACTATCACACCCCATCTCTCCGACCGATTTTCTCTTGAAGTTTGTTGTTGGACGATGTTGCTGATGGTGGTGGTGGTGGTGGTGGTGGTGAAGGGTGGTAGTAGTGTTGTAAGGGATGGGAGTTGATTTGAATAAAAAAATAACATTCGCGAAAGTTAATAATGGAAACGTGAACGGAAATCTGATTTAACGCCAGAGCATTTTATTTTTAAAGGTGTGCGATTAGTCTTCTTTTCTCTTTCCTTTTTTTTCTTCTCTCTGTGACAACATGAAGATTTTTAAATTGGGTTTTCACTATAGTAAAGGCGTGCACAAATACACGATCTTTAAAATGTAATTTGTACTCTTCGTGGGATTTATATTTTACATGTCATTTTTGAGGGGGTAAATAAAAATGATGACTTTCAAATAACGAACGTTAAAATTTACAATTTAAAAGAAATAAAAGGGACAAACATTTTTCTTTTTCGACAACGACACATTTAAGATGGATTTAATTAAAAGACAAATGAGACGAAAACATCACCATCACCGTTGCTTAAAGCATGAAATGGAACATCTTTCATCATTCACGTTTCTAACGGATAACATGTGATAAGTTTATGTCACTACTAATTATCTCGGTTGTCGTTATTCTTAAATTAAAATCAACAAACGACAGTTCATGTTAAAAGATAGAAAATAGATTGATTTGAAAAGATGCCGACTTTGAAGAGGCGCCTACAATTTATAAAATAATATTATTTAGTTGAAAACTTCCAAAGTTGTAAAAATTAGGTACCTAAACAATCCTGAAGGGAGGATCTTCTTTTACTAATTACCATTGTTGAGTATGAGAATATAGGTACAGATACCTACATCCGGAAATGAGATTTCAATGTATCCCGGAGGAGCTTCTATAACTCCCTGTCCTGGTTATTTCTCTTCACACACACACACACACACACACACACACTATCTCTATCTTATTGTTTTGTTAAGATTTTAACCTTTATAACTTGTCAGTATAAAGTCGAATATTGTGAACAACAATATCAACAGTTAACATAGGGAATCTGTTAACTGAATGTAACATTTCGTAGAAATACAATTATAATATTAGATTAGCGAACGTTGATAACAATCTCAGATTGCTTCTAGAGTCTGTTGTTATCTTTCTTCATACATATCTATGAAAGCTTAAGTGAATTTCTTACTACCTAAAACTTGATCAAGATATCTTAATATTGTTTAATGCAATAGTGATGGTATTATTATGATCTTAGACTTTGATAGTGTCTTGTTATTTATGTGTAAAATAACGCACTAATGATTACTATTGATATAAAAAAAGATAAAAAAAATGAATGGAATCATGATCGATCAGTAGACGATATAGAATAAATGAAACATTTCAAAAGTCTTCATTATTGTTTTTTTCTTCTTTCTTTCTCTCTTTTTGGTCATTTGTCAATTCAAGTGCCCCAGCTGTTAGCTACAAGAAAACAGTCACCCCCACAGTATTTTAATTCACTTATTGAACATATTTTTTTGGGTTGTAACAGAGATGCTTTTAAAAAACCATCAATCCTCACACTAGAGGGAATAAAATAATTTCACAAAGGTATACAGTAAATGAAAATAATAATAAATAGTTATTTCTCACGTTCTGTCGTCCACTAATTGTATATACACATACCCAATATCTAAATGTTACTTTTGACATCTGCAAACATTGAGGGGTTTATGGACGAACGTTAAATCGTCATAACTCTATTATTACCACTCAAGTTCAGTTGTAAAATTAAATGATTTTAATTAAACGCAAATAAACTTCGATTATAGTCCAATACATATAATAATAATAATAATAATAATAGGTGGTGGATTTGTTGTTGCTTTCTTTTTTTTACGTACAATTGATGAGGAGGTGGTAGTGATGACACTGATGACGGCGACGATGATGGTGGTGGTGGTGGTGGTGGTAGTGGCGGCGACATCAGGGCCAGCAGCTTGACTCAAAATATTATATACAGCGGGGGAAGTGGGGGGACAAGACTGTCAGAAATGTCACCATCATGATTAATCACCTCATTTTAATAATAACTTGACTGTAATGCAGTAGCTACAATATCACCTTTATTACGAAAGATACCGCCTGTTTGTGCTGAAAGACACGTGGATTAGGGAACAGTTTGTCTTATAATTAACTAGGATTCGTTGACAGTTTTTCAGTGACACTCACCACCACCACAACTACCATCGCGAGATGATAATCAACATTTTTATTTTTCTTCTCTTGTCTCTAGAGGAAAATCGTAAAAAAATATGTTTCTTCGTGTATAAAATTTTCAATTTCACACAAAATGTGATTGATTGAATATAAAAAGCAACACAACTACCCTTATATGTTCCTGCTTCTCCCGTCAGATACAAGTGAAAACTTTCTAATATTCTCTTTTCTTATACGTGCTGACGTATCACACTTATGATAAATGTTCCTTTGGCCTGTAATCGACTTTGATTCGATTCACATAAAATTGATGTTTGTATACACACACAATATCTCTTTTTTCTCCTCTTCTTTTATGTTATAATAAAAAATGAATTCTATAACATTAAAAGAATATATAAAATAAAAAAAACAAATAAAATTAAATTGTAAGACATCTCTATATGTATATTGGTCGAAATAACGCAGTAGAGTTGTACTGCGTTATGATTAAATTTTAATTACGTCTTGAGGCAATTAGTAGTCAATCAGTGGAGTAGTCGCAAGATCGGAACAGTTATTAAATAATAATTAGTTCTACCTACTGTAGTTATATTATCCTGAAGGGTCTGAATTCAATATTAATATTTCAACTTATAATTTCAATGTTTTCAACGTCGAGCAATGTTCAAGAGAACGATAACATTTCAACAATTTTAATAAATTAAAGTTATAATAACAAATTGAAATATTTAAACTTTGTTTGTTAATACATTTTTTTTTCTGTTAAAAAGAAGAAGTAAACCGCCAATAACATTAGCATCAATGCTGATTTCCTCTCCATTTAGTACGTAGTAAAGTGTGCATAAAATAATAATAATAGAAAGCCACTGCTTAATTTTTTAATGGCCAAATGCTTTTAGAGACGTCCTAACGTTACTTGAATATTTAAAAGTAATGTGAAGCCTAAGCAAAGTTGAAAGAGTATATTGTGTAAAACATTACAAGAGAGATAGAGAGAGAGAAAAGGAACAATCAAGAGATCTTTTAGGATATTAATACATAAAGACAATATATAGCTGTAATTCAGAGGGTAGTGGTAGTGGTGGTGGTGATGTTTGGTGATAGTAGAACTTGTATTTTAAAGCTTTAGTTTAAGGCACAGGTGTTGAATATCTGAAATTTGATTTAGTCTTTCTAAGCGTTAAAAGAGAAATGGAGGAGGACCACCATCCCTATTTTCTGAACGAAAAATCATACAAAACTTGATGATCATAGTAGTAAATAATATATACGATTTGTTAAAAAGATATAAAACTGTATTGTAATATTACATATTGCGGTACAAGTTAGCAGATGTGTTGTAAAGCTTCGTCTTTTATAAAATTGAAAAACATTGCCTAAACATAACGAAAAATATATGAAAAGTCATAAACACAACGACTCATTTTTATTTTATCTTGTCAGTAGCTGAGAAGAAAGAAAGTGGATTTGGTTGAGGGGATAACAACTTTGTTATTGTGCCTTTCATATTTTGTTGATATATTACTGCATCTCATCATTTATATTTTTTTTTTCAAATTTAAATAACCATTCTTTTAATAAAACATCATCTTATTTGCAAAGTATCCAATGTACAATACAGATCAAGTTGCATTCAATATGAAATCCCAAAGGAGTACGACAAATTTGTTACTGTCGAAGTGTAATTACAAGTAATTAGAGGAATCATATTTTAGAAACAAAAGGCGAGTAGGGTCGTTAGTGTCAGAATTGTATTCCCGCTGCTCAAAACATGATACTTTTAATGTATTCAGCTTACTATTCGTTAACATAAGAAAAAGAATGACTTTTCTTTTGTGCAAAAAAATTCGCAATTACACTTACACACATACATATTTAGTTAGACAAAGATGGTAATCAATCTTTGAATAGAAAAAGATGGAGCCAGTTTCAAATTTCATTTAAGATTTAATTTGCGTGGAGATATGTGAATCGCCTCCCTCGTTTCTCTTTTGCTCTCTAATATTTACAACCGTATGATGCATGTGTGTGTGTGTAAGATTACGTTGGGATGCTGTTTTATAGGGACGGTTTTTGCATACTATAACTTAGTCCCGCAATTAAAGCTCTGCTTTTGTTAAGCTCGCTTGCAAACAATGCGTGTTTTGAGATAGGCCCGTGTGATCTTTCTAGAATGGACAGTGGGGCGGGCGGTATAAAACATTTGATTTATAAGTACCTGGATCTTTTGCTAATTAAAATTTTCAGTTTATTTAGTGAATATTTTTATATTGGTATCTGTATACATTTGTATACACACAACCACACACACACACACACAAAAAAGAAAAAATCAGCTATTGTTTTCTAGTTTCTTATAGTAATAATTATATATACCGTTTTATGTCCTGTATGTATAGAAAGTAGAAATATTGACTTTTTCCAGCACTTGGAAAAGGTACCAATGTGTTTGTTAAACGAAATTATTATTTACATAGACGAGCTTGTTACATGTCAGTTATTTGCAGTGCTGACCCACGTTTCACTTCATACATTCGTAATGTTAAGTAAACATTCGCCTACCCATTTTAGTTTCCCCAACCCACCCCTTACAGCCTGGACTAATATCAAGTCTGTACCTTATTTATGCATATAATATTCAATACTAGTAACTATCCGTTCTAGTAATAACTAATGAAGTATACCTACTACAATATGTACAATATATCAATATTTGAAATAAAGTAAAAAAGCTCAACTACATCAGCGAAGAAAATATAAAATAACGACCCTATATTTTTTGACCCAATCATCTCAGTAACTGGAGATACCCAACTAAGGAAATGATTGAAATTCAATTGGGAATTAATATTGAAGAAATTTCCCTTCATCACTCTCATTATCATCGATATCGTCATCATCTAACTATTACATACCTGTATTATTAGTGGTGTGTATGTGTTTGTGTGAATTATCAATCTTGTAGTTACCAAAATAATCCTCTCCCTTGGTCTTTATAACATGTCTAAAACAGAAATGAAAATAATTAAATAATAATGAAGAGACAAATATAACACAGAGTTAAAGGGAGAAAGAGAAGAAAGTAATGTTTATATCAAAGAAGGGGTTGTTGGAAACTTTAACTGGTTAAAGAACAATTGCCCTAATCAAATCGTCAACATGTGTCGTTATAATCACAACAAAACAAAACATTTGACTATCTTTAATAATGGGAAGCTTTCAAGATTTTGATTAGTCATACTACACAATTTAAACGAAGTAATAGAGATAGAAATCTTGAAAATGTTGAAACGGTAGCGCAGTGGTGGTGGTGGTTGGTGGTGATTCGATTGAAATTTGATTGTAATAAATTGATATGAGTTCAAAGATTCATTTTATATATGACTAGGCGTTAAATTAATGTTTCAAAAGATAATTTTACAATGTTTTCTGTTGACTCATACAATTCGAATTTTATTGAAAGAGTGAAATTTTTGTTGGGCGAAACGTATCTGCAGATGATGGACGATCATCATTTTATATAAAAATTTACATAATTCAACAAAAATCAGTCCACTTCAATATCAAATGAAAGATCTAGTCAGCACCTTTTCAAGTGGATCTTTCCCATTTAGTTTTCGTTCTATACGAATTTCAACTCACATTTTATGCCGTTTAAAATGCGGAATTCAACAAGGACGAAAAATGATTACAGTTGCTATTGATAGCAATAGCTCCCTATCAATTTGCATTTGATATATTCCCCATTCCTACATGCACTCTTACTACTATCACTACTTACTACTTTGTTATTTTGTGATTGTATAAATTGTGCACATATCGAAAAATTAAAACAGAGTAAAAAAATCAAACAGGTTTAAAATGTATTGTTCTATAATTAACTGAGATCGACGGAAAATCTATGTATGTCTGATAACAATCTGTTTTAATACAACAACGTTCCGCCTCTAATATGGTAGTGAATCCAATTATCTCCTGCAACTCGCCACTGTTCTTCTAAATTAGGTGCCATTCCTAAGCTAATTCACTTGGAATTAAACTGTCCCCTTTACATTTTGGCTCGTTAACCTAAGAAATAATCGTCAATCTTAGCATATCCTTGTCTCTATTGCAAATATATAGATATATGTTTTAAATTAACTATATATAGAAAATTAATGTCTTCTTATCACAGATCGATTGCAAATAAAAAATGTTATGAGGAAACGGCTGTAAACCACCCCCCATAGTGTTTATATATTACCTTTCTACCCCTCTATTTCATCTAAATCCCAAGATCTGTGTCGTTTTAATTAAAACAGATGTATTTTTCTAATTGTCTACTGTTGTATTTTGTTTCTGGGCTTTTTTTTAATAGTAATAGAGAAGGGGGCAGTTTTATTCAGCTGCTTTCACTATATAGCAGCTTGGTGGTTGGTTGGTTGGTTGGTTGGTTATTTGTTGAAATTTCCATTTTATTGTAGAGAAAAGATCAAATCGACAGATTGCATGTTTAACGTTTTTGGTCGAAATGTAATGCATTTATAATGAAGTTAAAATTGCAGTATCGTTCTCTTTATAAAAATAATTGGTCGCTTTTTGTTTGTTGTTGTATGTAATTTACAAATTTTGATTTGATTTGATAATTTACATTCACTACCTCTTTTAAAATATAAATTTTCGCAACAATAAATAAAATGAAAATAATATTTCTATTTCAGGTTACGAGAGGAACGATGTGATCCAGATAAACCATTGCCACTTGACCAGAAAGCAAGAGATCTCAGTCCACGAAATGGTAAGCAAGCTCCATACTTTAAATTAAAAAATTTCCCGAATGTTTGTATTTACATATCTATGTATGTGTGTGAGTGTTTGGTGTTGATCCAGATTGATGCATCCATCTAAAAGATCCAACATTTCGATTTATTTTGAGATTTAACTAGGAAAACCCTGTGTTATTGTTGTTGTTGCTGTTGGTTTCAATTTCTCCATATGTGCGTACGTATTTAATTGTGAGCCCTTCTCTCTATTTAATTTATTACTACCGAGATTGGTTCGTGTAATGTCCAGACTCCAAATCCCTATTTTACAACCATTAATTAAAAACCTCTCCCCCCCTCTAGAAATATCTTTACTAAATATAGTCATTTTTGTTTGTTTTTTATTTATAGGTTCACCGACTGATCACAGTCCAGTATTGAATCTATCAAAAAGTGGTGCGGGTAGTGCCGGTTCATTAGGTGATGCTGATCATTCTGGTAGTGAAGCCGATGGAGCGGACATACCACCATCACCACGATCACCACGGTCAGCGGCCGAGGATGATGAGGACGACAATATTTCCGATCCTGAAGATGAAGACGAAAAGGATCAAGGTAAGTTCTCAAAAACAAAAATCCTCATTAGACAATATCCTTTTTCTCTCTCTCTTTTCTCTTCTGATCCTTACGTCCATTTTGTTTATAATAATGTTGAGTATTTCAATTTAATCGGAATCAATCTATGAAATGTCTGATGTTCAAAACTAATGCTTTCTAAGGTCAAACGTGATATTATAAATCATTAATTAGGTTCGATCTACTGAACATGGTAGGAGAATTTCTAATTTATCGCTTATCAGAACCAAATGAGTATTGAAGAGAAACGAAAATGATGAATAGATGCAATTGATTTAGATTTTTTGCGTGTCAGTAATTGCTCCTCTGCTAGTAGGGTATTTTTTTCTTTTTCTTCTTCTACTTCTTTTGCTTTGTAACAACAACGATCCATGTATCTAAATGATATAGTTTCAAATATTGTCAAATAAATCACAACAGATTGCATGTATACGTGCCATTTTTTTTTAAATTCTTTCTATATAGTATAACAAATAAAGAATGAAAATGTGAACACAGCTAATTTGTTTATTTTAAAGTCATGGGAAAGATGAGTTGGGGAACGTTAATGTGGTCATGAAACTGCCCGGACTGAGATAGATGACCACCTGACATGCTCCAATGTTTTGATGGCTCACTCATACTATACACTTTTATTCTTTACTCGTTTTCCTCCTCTCTCCACTTTTATACACTATCCTTTCACTGATTTTTTTTTGTTCCAAGTACCACTTGAAATCATAAATCAATCATGAAATTTTTGCCTACGAATAAATTAATCTAATTTTTTTCTTTTGTTTTTTTTTGTGGAAATTGTTCTAGACATGGATGAGGGTGATTTACCATTGCAAGCCGCTCCTGGTAGTGATTCACAACAGGCAGCATTAAATTATTCAACGTTAGCTAGTGCAGTAGCATCCGGTAATGGTCCTAGTCAAGATCCTAGTATTTCATCAACAGAAACACTACTCCGTAACATACAAGGTTTGCTTAAAGTAGCAGCTGATAATGCCCGCCAACAGGAACGACAAATCAACTATGAAAAAGGTACAAATAGTAATATGGTCTATTTGTTATCATTAGCACAATATTACATGTATTTAGCTGCTACACAAAAATGCTAAATTCAAAAACTCTGTCGTCCTTAATTTTATTAAATTTTGGAAAAAGAGAAAAACCGACACACACAATAAATAACACACAATCTTTTTCTTTTCGCGTAGACCTGTATAATCTCATAAACTTTTTTTTTTGTAAATAATCAAACTTTATATAAATATTTACAATTTAAAAAGCTGGTAAATTTCAATATTTATTAAAAATGGAGTTTTTCTTCTAATCAATAAATATTTGAGATTTACATCGCTTAAGATCGTAGATAGGTACCTAGTTTTGGACTTGTATAAAGAAATTTTAACAATGAGACAGAGCACTGTTGTGTGCACATATCGACTTGTATTCTTTTGAGAAAAGTAGCTTTATTAGATGTAAATATGGAAGAATTAATTACGTTTTTTTTATTGTTTGAAAATAATTTAATTAAAATCTGTGTAGTCACAGATGTTTTCTAGTTAGTGGCGAGTGTGAAGAGTACTTAAAAAATATATACACAAATATACACACACACATACATCAAATAAAAATTTTGAAAATCAAAATCTAATAAAAAAGAAAAATGTGTGTCGATGATACCGGCCGATCTTTAAAAGTTCTTATTTTTTCATTTTTAATAAAGGAATTTGGTCTTTCTGTCAGCTGGTTGTTAATAACATTATTATTATGATAATGCTTATTATTATTATTATTATATTTACTATTATTATCACTATTATTATTATTATTATTATTATTACTAGTAATGTGCCATTACTTCCAGTGTTGTTAGAGTAGATGTTTATTTAAATTTATTAGTTAATTTAATAAATATTTATAAAAAAACGAAAAATTGAAAATTTTGATATATTCCTAAATTTTGTTTTAAGAAAACAATCCGGTTCCTTGTATAGCAATTTTAAAAAGTAAATAAATAAAAAAAGAATATAGCAAAATTTTCTAAGCACCAAAAAGTTTCTGTTCATTTCTCAAATTATTTGATTAATTAATTAATTAACTAATTAATCAATTGCAAAGAAGAAAATGAATAAATAATCAAAGAAGTTGATCGGACATTTTTAGAATTAGGTTTAATTATGTGTGATGTACATGTTAATAATTCAAAATTGAAAATAAACGAAATTACTATAATAAATTTTTATAGTTTTTCTACTATATTAATACCTGTTTTCAGTTATTTTTCATTAAACAAACAAACAAAAAATTAAATACAAAAATAAAAACGATTGGCAATTTTAGAACAAGACCAAGAAAATAGGTAGGTGTCATTTTTCTTTTCTTTTGTTAAATTTCATTTGTCTTTTGTCTAATTTTTTACCAACTCCCAGTCTTTTTTGTGCCAACTAACAGATACTAAATTCCGATAACTGTATTAGTTTATTTTGAAATTTAGAAATAGAATATAACTAGAAGACTAAAAGACATTCACTTCGCCACTAAAAGAAATCATCTAATGATTTATTAATTAGAAATATCGATGTTTTCGTGTTTATCTTCAATAAGAGGTAAAAAGAAGAAGACTGGGGGTGGTAGTTGTTGTTCGCAAATTTTTCAATACAAATACAAACAGACAATATTTATAATGCGAGCGTGAGGGGGTCGCGATTCTTTACTATACGGCTGGTGTAGTCATTAAAAGTTTACAACCAATGTTGCTATTAGCGTTTTGTTCTTTATGCCGGCATCCGTCCATCCGTCCGTGTGCATAGTAAAGGTATTCAGTATAACATTAACATTGCTCACTTAATGTTTCTGGATGCGTTTTTTTGAAAAATACGATGACAGTCCCTCTTATATTATTGGCGCATCCCATAAATTCACGATATTAATAATAAAATTGTAATTTATTGCATCTTTTAAAATTCCAAACTATATCATTCGGAAAAAAGTATTTCGGCGGCTATAATTAATTCCTTCTACGAATTTCGTATTATTATTATTATTTTTGTTATTGTCCTTATATATATAGAGAGAGAGAGAAATCATGATCTAACGATCTTCACGATCGTATCGGTTGTCTTCATCCACCATTTCTCCAATAAAATAAAATCGTGGTCACATTTATGCTTTAGCAGAGGAGATCGTGTGTGGTAGTCTTATCATTACCAATAAATGTTGTTGTCGACCAAGATAATTGTTAAATATCAACTGTTATCAATCGGTACTAACTGATTTTGATAAGCAAACATAATTAACGGTTAGATACTAGAAAGAGAAATATACTCTTGATAGTAAATAATCGTAGATGAAACAATAATAGCAACACTAAACACGACTATACAAAAACGATGAAAACAGACTAATCTTAAACTGTTTTTAAAGTAATATAAAGCGAAAAAAAATAGAATATAATAAAATTTGAAATTGTATAAAATGAGATCGTATCGGTGATATCAGGCCTTAAGGAACGATTATATGACTATTTTGATATGGGTGAGGGAAAACACCGATCAACATATATAGACAATTTAACATAACAAATCATCAACTTATAAATATTATAGATTGTTGTCGATTAAATAACTGGCCAACTAGAATCATCATTTATGCATGCAACAATCCAGAAAAGAATAGAAAAACGAAATTATAAGGGGGGCATTCATGTCTGGAAGTCAGGTGTGGTATACCAGCACAAATTTTGCATATTTTCTTTCTTTGAAAATTTTTATATTATTTGTAAAGAATCGATCGGATTCATTCAGGGCATAACGAATCAGTTTTGTTTTCTACCACTCATTCACTATTCTACATAAAACACGTACAATATAAAAATATTTAATTTAATCCTCTTTGTGGTGTTGGTTATTATAAAATTTTCGATAAGAATCTGTTTTCGAAATTTCAACCAATTATCTGTCGTCAGCGTTGTCCTTTTTTTCTTTTTCTTCACCCCCTTGTCCCCTTATTTTGTTATACTCATCAGATTTGTGGTAATTTGTTCTTGGAACAGACAGAAGATACTTGTCCTGTGATCAGTTTTTGACAAATATGCACATAAAATCAGGACACGTTTATGCAAATCTTTCCCAATTTTCCATATAAGTAAATGCATCTGTCTATATCTGCATATAGTGTTTATCGATTACTATCATACCATACAATAGGTACACATACATCAATGATTCCTTCTTTTTTTCTCAATTTTGAAAATCATTTGATTTATGACCATCAGTCGTCGAAAAAAGCAATTTATAACGTTATTGTCGAAAATTAATTCAATGTCTTAAACGGGTTCTTTCTCTTTCTGTCTGTTATCTTTTTTCTTTGATACCCATTAATGGTACCTTGAACGCAATTTAATACAAACTATAATAACACGGTACGATTGATTGGTCGGGTCTCAAAAAATAATAATCGTCGAAAATTGATCGAAGTAGAAATATAGTAGAGTAGATAGATAGATATATAGATAGAGAAAGAGAATTTCTTTTGGGGCATTGTATTTGAAATTAGTTTTGAATTAGTTACCTACAAAACAAAATTTTTATATGTGCTTTTCCTTTTTTCACCTATAAAGGTAAAGGTTGTTTCAACCATCTGTCATCAACAACAACAACAATATATAAGGTATCTACCCAAAATAAAATCGATCTTTCTTTAACGCATTATCATCTGTTCAAATTGGTTATAGTATCTATGTTGAGAGATTTACGAAAATGATTGTTTTCTTGGGGGCAATCTTTATAGTTAATGTGTCTGAGTGAATATGTGAGACACATCTACATCTACATCTACATAGTAGGTACATATATAAAGTGCAAAATTATAAATGTAGGCGGACAATACAAAGTAGTTCTACTGATACAGTTGCTGTTGGCTACTTGAAATAATTCTTTGTGCTACCGTTATTTGAATTAACCAAAAATAAATAAATAAATAAAACAAAATAAAATGGTTCTGACAAACGACTATGTCTTCATCAACAATATAACAACAAATAATTGCCAATAGGAGGGTGAAAACGACACTTTTATCGATTTATAGTGTCTGGATTATAATTGTGTGCGTATATGTGTGGGTTGGATCACTGCTATTTAAAAAAAAAAACCGTTTTTTCTGTAAAGTTGAAAATACCTACAAAGTAAAGTGCTGTTACAATTTTTTGAGATTTATTAAAGAAAACGAACAACAAGATGGCACTTGACTAAAGATCGAATGATATTTATGTATATTTTCCAGTCCTTATGGTTGATGATATAAATGATGATCATCATCACTACTACTACCATCATCATCATCATTATCATCATCATAATGATGATGATGATGATGATGATGATGATGCAGTTCGCAATTCCACTTTTGTTCGCTTTCCATGCACGTTTCTGAGTCGATATGTATCAATTAAACCATTATGTTGTCATTACAAATCGTCTGTAATGATACAGGTGGTGTATATAAGTCATTGCCACGGCATTTATTCAACTTAATAAGCGACTTTTGTTTCCTGTTGGCTTTGATCATATTCGATATTAACAACTTGTATAATTCTATATAAAATTTAACAAAGTGGTTAATCAGTTAATCATTTATCGAAGCAATTATTTTATATTATTATTTTTTATATATGTATGCAAGTAGATGGATATGTATGAGTGTATGTGTACGTTTACAGGTGTCTCCTGAAATCTGTATAAACTCCTCCGGGTGGAGTAGGCAACCGTGATCGAATTCAAGGGTGGAAAACGTTAATTCGAAAACTAGTTATACTCTAAGCCTTCTCTCGCTTCTCTCTGTTTCGCCTATGTTCGAAACAGTTTACTTAAACATAACATTTGCCTCCCATACTCCTCAGCTTTGAATTAATTGAATTATTGGACCGAAAAGAAATTAATCTTGTATAGTGTAAATGGGTTGGGGGGAGTTATACTAAATTCTATAATACCTAACACTCTAATATAAGAAGATAGGTAGGTATAGCACCTACTAATTCTGCTTGTCCAAAACTCAATCCTTTTATTTGCCGCTTAAACTATACGCGAACGATAATTAAGACACATACATAAAACGATAATTAAGTTAACGATCAACTACTACTACCTTCATAGAAGATTTCCTCTATTTTTTTTCTTAGACATGTTTTCAAGTTTAATGAGAGTCGATATTATTAAATTAATTGAATAACGAGATCTTAATCTATGTGTTGATTGTTGTATCTGTTTTTCGACTACTACTTACTCTCTGCCATTCGAATTAGGATTGCTTTAGGATATTTGGATTAATTTTGCAAATCTCACAAAACCGGGACCAGAATCAATGTACATAAATACATACATACAAACATATACAATATACCTATGTACATCTATAGATATTGTTGCTCTTAGTACTTTTGTTGTATAAAATGCCTTTAGGCGCTTACTTAGGTTCTAACTGGTAAGCTGTAGTAGTAGTATATATCTATGTATATGTGCCTCTCGTCCCGATTTTATAAAACAAACATACTAAACACGAAGAGTTTATGCCATTCTATTTCAGTTTGTACATAAGCAGTTTAAAACTCTTAAGCCCAACACATAAATCTTTGGTAATTTTAAAGTTTCCACCCGAAACATCTACCAGTATTGTTCTAGTGAAGAGCAATTTAAAACATCCTAAAATACCATTGACCAGAAGTAATGTTTTAATTAAATTATGTAAATGTAGCAGGTGCGGTACATAGCAGCCTCCTTATTCTATATATGGATGTAATGCTATTATATGTAAATGTGACACCCGCTAATGAGGTTTGCTTACAACACATACATACCTATACAAGAGATAGAGATCCGAAGATCACCAACTTAAACACAAACCCACCCAATACATGCACACATACACATATAGAATTTATTTTATAAACTATAGTAACAGCAACATCTTCTCTACTATCTTTACACGGTATCAATTCACGAACCTTTATCTTACAACTTCATTAAAAAAAAACTGTGTAAATCTTTGAAATTTCATGCCCGATCTATAAATGAACATAAACACAAACACCGCCAAAATCTGTTTAAAAAAATAAAATATACCGAAGAAAAAAATCACGCCAAAAAAAGTAGCAAATCTTCTTCACTCTATTCTATCCTACCTATATGCGTCTTTATCGTTCGTTTTCAGGTCATTATTCTAGTATTAAAATAAATAAAGTTTAGCGATATTCCTCCGGATATATGTCAGGACGTGTCTACAAGCAAGTAAAGAGCTTTACGTGGTACTTAAATTTTATAGCTAGTGATAGTGTTCAGTGCAATTCTCTGTTTCGGGTCACTCTCCGGTCAAATGTTGGAATCAAGAAGAATTTTCTTTTACTCAAGCTCTTCTTCTTGTTCTTGTCACATCCCAGTTTGGAACTGTATAATTTTATCAATCTTTTCCCCATTCCTTATTGTTCTTATGATTATCATAAAGGCAACAATTCCGCTTTTGTAGATATACATAATAGGCAATTGCTAATTTGCGGAAATATCAAAAAGAAAAAAATAACGGAACATCCTATTAATTTGATTTAAATTAAAAGTGCACAAATTGAGGATGAAGTTATTTTGACTTGGAAAGTTTTAAGATTTCAAAATCCAATTGTCCTCAAAAAAGTAGGTTTGCATATAATTGTTGCCATTAAATAAAATTTAATTTATTAAAATTTACAATATTTTTAGCGTTGCGAAAAATTCTATTTAATTTTATTACACCTACTTTTTCATTATATAAAAGTTCCAATGGATGATATTTCAAATATGTGTAGCGTGAGCTTTAAGTGTTTTACTTTTATTAGACACTTCTGATTTTATTTATAAAAAAAAATGTGAATTTCTTATTGC
>JAZBGW010000486.1:2196-24894 GCA_037464815.1 Mylabris variabilis | reverse complement strand
GCTGAATTACTTACGAAGTAATTAACATGAATTAAATATTTGGGGTTAGAGATTAATACTTGCATATTTAAATGACAGGGCTTCCATACAAACTTTCGTTTCCCATTTTGCCCACTTAAGGGGGGCATTTTCAAAAACGCTGGAACAAGTGGCATACAAAAAGTCCTAAATTAACGCCGTGGGCAACAGCTAGTCAAATATAAGGGCGATGATTAAATTAGCCCTTACTTTGTTTTACAAATAAAGGTCTACAATGATAGGATGCAGGACTAAAATGTTTCAAAACTGTTGAAAAGGACTTACTCTAACAATTTACATATGTCTATAAATTTATTTCGGAGCAGCAGTTTTCTCATATTTTTTTAGAAAAAAGTTCCTTATCTTTTTTTGGCTCCTCAAAGGACCAGCGCTGATATGTTAAGCGCCCTTGTGCATTATTTTGCTCGTTTGCTAGTTTATAATTTTATTATTAATTCATCAATGCTTTCGGACATCTGTTTTGCCCTTTTAGATTGATGCTCCCTTAGATTGGGGTCCTTGTGCGGTTCATAATATGCTCCTCACAAATATTTCTTTCTTAGTTTCGTATGGATTCTCTGTATAAGGTTAGTTTAATTAAGAAAATAAGGCATAAAATACCGGAAAAAACTTTGAAATGAATATTAATTGTGTTACTTTAGTTATTTTTGTTTAGCAATACCAAATACCAAGTTGGAATTTTCGGATTTTTCCATCGATAATGTAAGAATTTGTAAAAAATCTGTATGCAAAAATTCACGAAATTTACAATTTTTTTAAAATTTGATAATTTTGAAGGTGACTATTCCGTATATAAATAGTCAAAGAATAGGATTCATCAAACAGTACTTCTACAACAATGAAGGTGCATAACATTCAAAGAACTACCATCATTTTTTGCGCCCTATTCCTATCAACATTCGGCCATGGTAAGATTATTAGATTGAATATTATAAATTTATCAATAATACTAATAATTGTATTATGAAGGTTACTTGAAGGCCCATCATGATAATAGAGCCCATATTCAGCACACCAACCGCAACCACCACTTGATTTCCCATCTACAAAAACGTGTTGCCAATGATAACAAACAAATTTGCAATTGGGAATGTATACCGGAGAATAGTGATGAGGATCAAAACCTACAAATCTTTTTCAATGGTGATATGGGACTAGCGGTGTATAATGTTAAAGAATACGTCGCTTTGGTTGTTGATGCGAAACTTCAAATTGGTGCTGTTTTTAACGGTACCTCCGGTGGGGCGGTTTTGATCAACATAAAAACAAATAAAGGTTACGATCTGCCAAGTGGTGTTTGGACTGTTGGCCAACAACCATTCGAACAATTCCTCGATGGTATAAAAACATTGGAACCAATCTGGAATCAAGCACAGAAGAACGGTACAGGTTTTGATATTAGCAACATTCCCGATACAGCCCTACACCATATTGCACAAGTCTTCCAATTTCTTGGCGTTGGGATTGGAACAACTGTACGTCATTCGTTGAAGGAAACCATCAAACTTTTCGTTAAATATACACAACAATTGATAGACGGTCTTCAAGGTCTTGATGGTTCAGGCAAATTCACCACTAGAATACACGGTGATTTAGAATGGTTGACCAACACGTTGAAGGGTCTTAAATACTTTGTATCGAAAATACCCGGTGGCTTGAAATACCTTCAAGATCAAGGTGTTAAATTACGTCTTGAATCGATATTCCAAGCTAAATCAGGAATTGAAGCCTTCGTTAATTTATTGGAAGATATCGGACAACAAGTCAACTTGGCAGAAATCTTCAAGGATGTTTTGAATAATTCTGCTGATATTGTGAAATTCATCATTGATTTAGGTGGTGATATTTCGACCGGTATCAATGGTTTCTTCAAAGTACTTTACCAAATCATCGCCGTTCACAATGATAAAGTATCCTTGTCTGATTTACTTGAAACTCTTATCCGTTATAGTGGTTCCAATGGTTGTGATTTCGCTAAAATCCGTGATTATGCACAACGAATCTTGAAATTGATACAAGCCCAAATTAAGAAATACAACACAGACGACGAATGGTCACCGTTACAAAGATTGTTACAGAAACTCTTAGATCCAAAATCTATAGCAATCGGTAGTATATCAGTCGCTGAACTCCTTCGTGCTTTAACCAGTGTTGGGCATGAATCACCTATTCAAACCGTCGTTAACATCTTGTGGTCCATACGTATATTAATCAAAATCCAACATACAATACCGGAATTAGTTTTGACCATTTTGCAAAAATTGAACTCACAGACTGGCTTACAAATTCTTATAAAATTAGTACCTAATTTGCAATTGAAATACACACCAACTGGTGAAATTGATGTTATTGGCACAATTAAAGATCAATTGAATCCAAATGATTTATCATCAGTCTTGAATGATCTACCGAAATTATTGAAACGCTTACCAATTATTGGTACAGTCGTCAGAACTATTGAAAGTGCACTACAAGATGTCAGTCATGGTGAATACAATTTCGATGATTTACTAAAATGCAGTGGTGCTGCTCAAACAGCCGACAAAATCAGGAAATGGTTGAAGAGTTTCTTAAATTTAACAGTAACCGGTGGTAATAACAATAGCGGTAATCATAGTGGTATTGGTGGAATTATCCATGGAATTATAGGAGGTGATAACTCCGGTGAAAATACCAGCAAAGGTGGCAAACATTCCGGCGAACATTCTGGCAAAGGCGACAATAACTCCGGTGAACACTCCGGCAAAGGTGGCAATGATTCGGGTGAAAATTCCGGTAAAGGTGGTAAACATTCCGGTGAACATTCAGACAAAGGTGGCAACAATTCAGGTGAAAAGTCCGGCAAAGGTGGCAACAATTCCGGTAACGGTGACAAAAACGCCGGCGTTATAAGTAACGGCAGTGGTGGTATTATCAGTGGCATTTCTGGTTGGTTACATGGTAATCACCAAAGCGAGCACCATGGTTTAGGGCATGTTGAATCAAAACGTCATCAAATTAAAGAGAGACACCATCAAATTCACCATTGATTGTTGTAAAAGTTGCGATTAAATAAAATAGGATGAGGCATTAGTTTTGTTTCATTTTTCATTATTCCTGAGAATCCTGAGTACGAGAATTTCGGGTCAAAAATCGTTATTTAAAGAGTTATTGATATCCACTTACATATAAGTAGTAAATCTATCATTTAAAAACAATAAGACATCTAAAGTGGCTGTTTTATTGTTAGAGAATATAACACCTGATCGGAAGTATTCTTTACCAAAGTACAAAAAACGTAAGTCGTTGCTTAAATCGGCAATAAAGATTACTAACAATTAATAATTGATACTTTCATGTTATATTGGCTTTTACAATTAATTCTTGTTACCAAAATTAAATACACACATTATGTTACTATAAATATAAACCATAAATTAACATCACGTGTATCATTAATAAATATCAATTTTCTTAACAAGCGCATCAGGTTACACTTTACGTTCTCCATTTATGGTCGAAGAAGTCCTGATCGGGTGCTATTTGGATTGTTAAAACATCTAATTTGTTATAAGTACTGCAAAGCGTACACATAGGTGTTTTACAAAAAATCAGTATTTCTTTATTTTTTTGCTTATAGTTTTAAAATTTATTTAATTTAATTTGCGCTACAATTAGCGACATACTCGAAATAACCCATTTTATAAATTCTTAAGCAAGTTTATAGATGGCGTTCTAAAAGGTGGTTTGCTGTCAAATTAAGTAGAAAGAAATAGAGAATTGTGAATTTTTAATGTTAGACAAGGATGAGTAAACGTTGCCGATGTGTTGATTGTTGCCGTTGGATTCACCTGTCTAGTTTCGTGCGATTGCTTGTTTAGTTTGGTGTTATTTCATTCATATTTGCTGTAATTTATTTTTGTTTACAATTTTATTAATTTAATTTAGTTTTGTGTTTTCAAAATTTGATTATTATTGTTTATCTTTATATTTGGTGACAATATTTCAAGTGCCGAAAATTTTATAACATTTCTCCTGCGCTATTTATTCTTCTTCATAGTTGTCGGTTTTGATGCAATGTCTGGAATATCATTGAATTAAATCCTGATGAAACAATGACTGAATTAATTGTACAAAGAGCTGATACATTTCCACGTTCATTTTTGGATACGTACCGTACAAGTCGTACATGTGAACAATTATATAATGATTTAAAAACGAGTAAAAGTGATGAATTAGTTTTACAAAATCCATCAGATATACCGCCGATATCACCTGAAATCCATCATGGGCATTCGGAGAATCTATTAGAAACGACATCATCAACAACAACACCAACAACAGATTTATCACCAATTACGAATTATAACGATAGTTATGATAACAGTGAATATTTAGATACATCCGATATTGTTTTGTCAACAACAACAACAACAACATCAAGGTATCAGAGGCGTCCAGTGCCGGATTACGATAGAGTTGACCCGGAGGACAGTATCAGAGATATTGTTACTGGAAATGACTTCTACAGGTAACAATTTATCGAATCTATTAATACTCAATTATACAGTATTGGCAATCAGAACTACAAACATTGGTAAACATGTCCGTCTCGCTTCTTCATTTTCTCTCAAATAGACTAGACAGAGATATAGAAAGAATGAACAATCTGAATAACTTATTTAACAAATAATACAAGACTGAAATAGATATACGTATACTTCTTCAGTATGTCTAGTTCAAATTGCAAATACGGTATGCACCTAAATAATAAGCGAGTTTTCTAGACGACATCACTATTGAGTAACACACATATCCGAGAAACCTTGTTCTATTATTATTTTTTTTTTTTTGAATAATTAAAGTAAAATATACATTTGTGAAAGTGCGTGGATAATTGAATTCGATTTGTACTAATTTATTTAACATCTATCGGGAATCGGAAATACCATTTGACTATACACGTATGTACCGAAAATATTAAAATTTTGTAATAATCTACAATTATTTTACTATTTTAATTGTTATTTTTCTCTAATTGTTACGATAAATTATAAAATTTAATCTGTAAATCTAACGATAAGGAAATAATAACGAGTTCTATTTTTAAATATACTTAAATTTAAGCGATACAAAGTCGAATTAGAATAAAAATTATCGATAAAACTATAAACTTGTTCCACCTAAAAGTACGAAGTGGAAAATTAAAGTTCCATGTTAAACCAGAATCAGTCAACTTTTGATTTGGATAGGCTTAAGGTTTATCTTTGGCGTCTGACTCATTTTAGCCTGTAGGGACAATATGCCGATCTTCTAGGGACAAACTTTATGCCACATCAAATTATACGGTCTTAGATTGGCTCGACAGTTTATGAAAGACCTAATACCTGACTAAATATAATCTGTATTCTTTATACAGTGACTTAATAGATCCGACTTAAGTAGTAAAGTTAGTCCACAATAGACACAGTAGTAAACAATTTGACAGGGGTATTTGAAATATTGCCACTGCTAGTGTAATAAATTTTCTAAATTCGTCACGAATAGGAAGAACCAGATGTTTCTATTAAAAATTTGCAAGAGGGATCGGTCTTACACAACTCAGGTAATTTTTCCACAAATATCTTGTGCTTGATTAAAATAAAATTAATATCAAACGTAAAGGTAAAAATTGTAGATCCGAATTGGATCTGCAATTGGATTCTGGTCTAATATTATCATTAATTTATTTAGATTAATTTATATAATTATAATAATCAACACATTAATTTACGTATATAATTAAGCAAATAACGTGCCCGGTTTTCAATTTAATAATGCATTGGAAGTGACTTTTGTACATCGTTAGGCGCAGGTACTCAAATTGTTAAATATAATGAGAATCCCATTATTCCATTTCCCTTACAAACAATATAACCCTTTTTTAATTATTTAATTTAATTTAATTTAAGTTGAAGTTGTAGTAGAGTGAAGTAGTCGTTTGAGTGAGTTTTAGTGTGGTAGAGTGAATTAGTCGTTTTTTTTTTAGTTTGATATTAATTTTATTTTAAACAAGCACAAGATATTTGTGGAAAAATTACCTGAGTTGTGTAAGACCGATCTGTCTTGCAATTTTTATAAAAAACATCTGTAGTTCTTCTTATTCGTGACGAATTTAGAAAATTTATTACACTAGCAAGTGGCAATATTTCAAATACATCTGTCAATTTGTTTACTACTGTATCTATTGTGGAATAATTTTACTACTTAAATCGGATCTCTTAAGTCATCGTATAGAGAATAAAGTTTGTGGCAGAATTTGGTGTGCCACGGATGTTAAATTGTAAATAGGGCTGCTGCTGTAAATATACCAAATTCGTGTGAAAAATATTTCAAGGACTTATAGTAGGATCCCTAGAAACATAGAGTAAAACTAGAACTTTGTAGCTCATTTTGAAGTTGGTCAAAAAACGCTCGTTTCTGACGATGTTGCAATTTTCAAAAACTTGCTACACACTTAGAATGACTCGAGGATCCTTTCAACATTGTTTTATTTCGATTTAGTCCAAATGCATCGCGACATTGTCCAAAACGATTGTTTTTTTTGACAAACTCCTAAATAAACTACAAAGCTCTAATTTGGATAAAATGGTCTCCAAGGACACCCCCTACAAACCCTTCAAATATTTTTTGAATCCCTCGTCAACTAATAGTATTTAGGTCCGACACCCTGTGTAATAATTAATAATCTTTCCAAAAAATTTATTGCTTAAGCTTTTTAAAATAATTGATTAAATTAATATAGATAATTTTGGGTGGCGATTCACAGGAAATAACTTGTTCACTGTTGTTTATTAAATTGATTGTTTGATTACATCGAATGATATTGATTTCTTCCTTGTTAATCACTTTGTCCATCTGATCTGAGGAAGCATACTATGATCTAATCAATTAAATAACAATTATAACAAAAAAAATGCTCAAGTTATGGCACTGAAGATGATTAAAACAATCGAAACTAGTCTACGTGTTAATTAAATGAATATATTCTGTGGTTCAAGAGCAATAATTTTTATTCTTTATTTGGATGGCCTTTGATACTAAATCTTTGAACAGATCTTATACTGTGAAAACAGAATTTAAGAATTGGCGTTTTAGATTATAAATTACAGCTCTAATACAAACTGATATTTTTGAAATTGTTTAATTGCCACTTTCTAAATTCTTGACACTATCTGCTGCACTACAATTCGTACAGATGGTCCTGTAGGTGGTTGTTTTTGATTAATTATTTTGGTATTGTGGTGACGGTAGACTTTAATTTACAATCTAAAATTCTTAATTTTGGTCTCACTATACAAAAATTAAATGTTCATAATTTTTTTCGATTGCATCGACAGGTTATTTGTACGGAGAGTAACCCGGTTCAAATAGTCTACTTGATAGAGCTTTTATTTAATATTAGCAAATTATTTATACATATATTTAATCTGTTAGAAATCTTAATTGTCTTACGAAATATGAGCGTCTGAAATTGTAGAGGTAATTATTTGTTGCAAAATCGATTAGTTAAGCGTGTCTTTATAAAGTTCAAAAATTAATCCCAAATTATCTTGTAGTTACTGGAGACTTTCCTTTTTTTTTAAGTTATACTTAATTTGGCGCGTTTTGCCAAAAATTATGCAACGCCTGGAAACAAAAGGTCACCGTGGAAACAAGTAGACGGAGTAGGTTTTTTAGTTATTTCACATTTTTAGCTTTACAATTGCTAAGGTTACAATAAAATTGTTCTTTTTAAGTTGTTTAAGCAAGCACAAAAAAATTTGCATAAAAAATCTTGTGTATTACAAGCCCAGAAAGTGTTTGTAGTCGTATTCGCAAAAGCTTAATTTCTGTACTTGTGATACAAATAATTTTTCAATCACGTCAAAGAAGTGTAAATTGTAACACACGTACAATGGCGATTAAAAAAAAGAGACCGTCTTTTACGGCTGTGTAAATCAGGGTTATGAGGGCGGTCGTCACAATGTAACAGAATCTTAACAGGTCAGAATTTGGAAAGAAAGATATTCAATCAGAAGATGAAGGTGGGTTTACTGATGCCATTTTGGGTATTTACCTGAATAGGAAAACTACTTTCTAGAAATTTGCTTTGGCTGAAATTCGTTACAGTACCTCCCACCTACCCACCTTCTTACCCTCACCAGAGAAATAACCCGATTCACACTAACGAAAATATGTGAAATTCTCGCTCAAGAGTCGGTCTCTTTTTTTTTAAACGCCACTATACATTCGTATAGGCTCATTTTTTCTTTAAAAATATACGAATGCCCTAAGATCATAATAATTCAAATAAATTGCATGGTTCTAGCCATTTTATTAATGTTTATTTTCTACTTTTGGTTCTTTAATTAGATATGACCATTCAAAATCCAATTATAAGTTAAAATAAAAGAATATCTATGAGTGTCGCCTTTAAAATTGGATAGAAGCTCTATTATCTAGCATGCAAAAAGTACTTAAAAATGAAATTTGCAAAAATGCAAACTGTAATGAACAGTAATTGGATAAAAGAAAAAGAAACCCACAAAATGAACACTTTAGATTTTGTCTGCATTGAAATTGAATATTTAATAGACAAACAATTATGAAACAAACAAAAATCTAACGGAGCAATCACTGTATTTTAGTGCTTATTATCACAGGAAATTACTTGAATTAGTGATTTAATTGAAGTTGTTAATTTATCGAGCTTTACAGGTGCCATAAGATCAAATGAAGCTTTGAGAAACTTGTGAAAATCAGGATTTAAAATATCTTATTTTTTATAGAGAGGAGAAATAAATATAAACGATGAGTCAAGAAATTATTCAACTATCTGAATATGTTTTATAAATTTTATTTTCGTCGTAACTCTAAAAGAAATAAAACAGTGAAAAAATTACAAAACAATTTATTTGGAACGTGTATTGAATATTTTAACATTTTAGATTTCGAATTTTAATATAGGCCACGATAATGTAACGAATACAAATTTATCATTTAATTTTATATGCGAAATTCTTTCAACTCATCATCCTAGGTTATTATTTATAGTTTATACCTAAATAAATATTTGCAGGTAATTTTTCTAGTTGTCAATTTTTTACTGTATACAATTTTTCCCTATTGGTTGTGTTAATTTTTTTTTGTGAAAGTTTTCCGGTTTTCCTTCAGCATTACCATCATTCATTGAATTGAAATTTTATCTTAACACTTAATTCAATAATCAACAGAAAAGCAAAAAACAACATGTAATATAGATTGATAGATTGTTAAAGGGTGCTAGACTTTCTCTTATTCTATCACCTATCCGTTTATCTATTTTCTACATTTATAAGTTTCTAGTTTTTAATTATGTGATTATCTGTTGAAAAATATTTATGTTACAGATCATATAATTTTCATTTTTTTAGATTTGTTAATTGACTACTGTTATTATGTGGATTTAATTATGTAGTTAGTTGATCAACGGAAATAGGCTTTAATTAGTTTAGAATTCCGACTATTTATGATTAAAAAATGAATATATTACGGGATTGTATAAGAAATGCTTTCAAAAAAAAACATTAATAAAAAGTCCTGATTATAATTCACTTCGTCGACAAATTACATAGTTTTTATTATTATTTATAAGTATGACCAGTCGTGATAAAATTACGCTGTTTATATTTGTATGCATGAAGACATACGGATTACATGATTACTGATTACATGAAGCTGTGACGGTAATTACTGCAACTAATTATCGTATATTTATTTAGAAGGACTAATTAACCTGACATATTCTCACAGTAGAATAAAATTGGAACTAATTGTAAATAATTTGTCAAAAATATTGTGCAACTTTCAATGATTATCTATTCATGCACATTTTTCTGTTCTTCGTGAAAAGCATTTATAAAACTCCCACACCTGATTCTAGAATTACTGTCTTTGGGGTATGCTTTGTATTTTAATTAAAGTTTTCATGTAACAATTTGATGTATTTGATCAAGATATGAAAACAATAGAGAATTTTATAGAGCTGCAAAATTAGTGTAAATTTTAAGTATTGAACAGGTAGAGCAAGTTTCTGCACTCATTTATAAATTAACATCAGGATGTATAGATTAAAATCAACAAAGAGTAACTGAGGAAGTTCATTTCCGATATTCATCCATGTATGTAAAAAGTCGAGTTTTTCAATGGCCTGTATTCAAGCTTTTCTACAATTTTTTTTCCTTCTTTGATTCAATTTTTTAATAAATTAAGAGAATGGAAAGTCTTGACCTTACACCTTAACACTTGAAATTTCAAAAGAAATTCCACCATTTATTGAACTGAAGAAAAGGAAAAAACGAAAAGAATCTCTCATTATTTATTGTTAATATTATTATTGTAGATGGTGGTATAATAATACCTCATCAATGATTGCGTGTATTTAAACTTTAGAGGAACTAATCCTATAGAATTATCATCATGGAATGGTATGTGTGTATAGAGACGTTTTAAAGAAAGTTTATTACCTATCTGGGTATTTTATTCATTTTTACTCGTAAAGTTTCTCTTAATTATCAACATGTTAACAGTGAAAAATTCAACTAGTTAACAAAAAGTTGATTATATCCGGTGCTTGAATTATCATAAGGAAGTACATGTTATAGAATAACAAAAATCTTTTGTACTTATAGCCCCAGATTATTTAGAAAGTTGTTTATTATCACAGGAAGTAGAAGTATTATTCCTACTCTGTTTTTTATTATTACAGATTTGTTCTATTTAAAAAACATTACGATAAATACGTTCATCTAAGTCAGAAGTATGAAGAAGCAAGAAATATCGCCTATTATTTGGAAGAGAAATATCATGAAGTTAAAATGGAACGGGATGATCTCATACAACAAAGAGATCGATTATCGAAACGATTGGAATCTAATGAGAGTTTATTACGTGAGAAAGAAGATGAAGTTTTTCTACAATACGAACGAGTTGTTTATTTAGAAGAACAATGCGATAAAGTAAGTTGATTATTTTTATTTCCCTTTGCAATGAAACCAAAATTCGTTGTTTATTTGATAGTTAAAGGCTGAAAAAGAGAAATATTTACAACAAAAATTGGAAATTGAAAAAGAAAAAGATGCTGCATTTCGATTGGTAAGTTGTTTCGTGTTCTTTTTCTCACCCGGATATATTTATTTAAATAAAAATCAATTTTATTTGAAATTTAACAGTTGACTGAACAGGCCAGAGAATCCGAACATACAAGAAGGAAATTAGAACGTGCTAGACAGGAAGTTTTTCATCATATGACAAAAATGAGGCATGAAAAGGAAAGCTTAGAACGTGAAGTACGCTTAATATCGATATTATTTTTTCCCTCTTCGATTATTTAAATTGATACTTTCACTCTAAATTGTACATCTGTATTGTCCATCTTGGTCTTTTCTAAAAATAATTCCGAAAAAACCACGATTTGTCCTGATTCAAAAACAATAATCTTTGAAGGAAAAAATTTATAGAAAGTTTAATAATTTTTATTCAATTTTTTTCTTTGTGTAGAATGATCAACTTAAAGTCGCTTTAGAAGCTGAACGTAAAGGTATGAGGAAATATTTGACACAAATCCAAAGGAAACAACAAGAAGAATATAATAGCAGTGGTGGTGGTAGTCGTGGATATTCTGCAACAGCTCAGGTATTAATTTGTTAATTCTTGTTTAATGGGATTCAATTATTAAAACGGTTATTGTTATATAAAAAAGGCGGTGTGTAGTCAAATAAAAAGGCCAAGGTTGAAACTGGGTTAAAATCTAATAGTATGCTTTCACGTTGAATAATTTAAATTTTATTACAATTCTGTATGTTGTTGTGGTTGTTTTTTAAATAATCATTTTCTAATTATCGGTTGTTATTAAAAATATACGTGTGATATAATTCCGAGAGAGAAAAGCAACGTAATAGCCTGGCTCAGTTAGATCGGAAAATTGTGTTATAAACACGGAACTAGATTCTTTCATATACATATTTGATTGACAACCATTCTAAGCTTATTATTATTGATTTAATTTTGAATATTATTGTTTCACACAGACACCTGTCAGAATATCGTATGAAACAATAGTTTATTTATAACTCTCCCAATCGTCCATAATTATAATTAGTTAAGACTACCGACAATTTAGCTTAATAAACAATGTTAATAGACAATGGTTAATTAGTATGCAAATAGAAGTTAGCTGGTTTATTCACCTTGCCGCTATATATTTAGCGTGCAAGGAGAATCGTCTTTTAAATAAAATTTTGTAAATTCCAAAGTTATGTCGCCTCAAATTTTTTAAAACCGCCCGACCTTCAGCGTGACGTCACTCAATTCCTATTATTTGATGTAATTTAGCCTCTAGCCGAAAATATTCCGTAATCATTTTTTTTTCTTTTTTTCTTCATAATCTATAGGTTTCTGAACGTTGTGCCAAAGATTCATTAACATCACAATATCAAAGAGCCTTTCAACATCTAACTAAATGTAAAAAATGTTCATTGTGCGCTTACGCTAAGGCTAGTTGTCGTAAAAGTCGACGTTATGAGTAAGTTTATTTCGATTTATTCTTTGTATTGTTTATTAATATGATTGTTATTGTAGTCGAAAGTTGTTGGGATGTCTACAGACGCCATTCTTAGAAATGAAGAATATGATAAAACCACCCCCGTCACCAATTCATTATCATAATAATAATGGTGGTGGTAGCAGTGGTGGTGGTGGTGAAGGTGAGAGCTTATCAGAATGGTTTTGTCCGTTGAATAATACACCAAATCCAAGCGAATGTTCATCTTTAAGTATTCCATTTGCTGAATTAGCAATAAATTATATGGACGATACATCAGATACATCATCGCAATGTTTTCAAGATCATGATGAGACTTTCAGTCAGACAGCATTAAATAATGGAAAAGGTATTTTATTTTCTTTGATCTTGATAGTTAACAGAACAATTAACAATGGAATGATTCATATTGTAATTTTCTCACGTCGGTTTTGTTTGTCTTTTGTATAAATTTCTACTTGACTTACAATTAAAGAAACACAGCTTTTTATATGTAAAGTCAGTAGGAGTTTCTCAATTGTGAGAAATGACATACAAACTTAATTTTTAATAAATTAATTTCTTTTCCTCTAAAGGTTTTGGAAGTGATTCTGGTTTCTCATCGGATATCTGTGGTGATTTTAAAAGTAATGCAACAACACCAAAAGAGAAATTTAGTCCGAATGGTACATTGGATGAGGCGGATTGTGCCAAATTAACACGAACAAAATGGACAGCATCGTTTCGGAAACTCATCAATCGTATCAGAAAATAAACTGAAATAAAAAGGAAATAATAAACTTTTATAATAAGACTTGGATAGTATATAGTAAGACTCGTTTTTCCACGATCGCCTATTTACCGTTAATGTATTCAAATGATTGAAAAGAATCTGTACTTACACAAAATTTTCTAAAAACGTACACGTTAGATTTGATTTTGTCGTAGTGGAAATTATTCGAACTATAGATTAAATGTTTAGAAAACGTTGACGTTCGTAATAATAAATTATGGAATTGTTGAATCGATGGAATTTTGTGTTGAAATCCGCCCGATATTTTAAATAATAATTGTTGAGATTTTTTTGAGAAAACGTTATGTTTTCACATTTCTAGATAATCGGAATAAATGTTGGACGTTTTAGGAAAATTTTCTAAATCTTGCACGTTATTTTATAGAAGAAGAAAAGAAAATACAATTCTCCTATTTTTGTATCCCTTTTCCTTACAATTATTATAAGTTTTTTGATAGTATCTTGCCACTTTTGATGCGATTATCCAATTTCGGTGGCAGCCCATATTTATAATTAGGGATAGTTTTATGAACATTCCAGTATTTTATTATTTTTCGTTATTGATTTGTAATAGTTGGAAATTTGTGATACAAATACATTCTATTGAAATACACAATGTTTTTATTTCTTATAAATTTTAATGAAAGATAGACAAATTAACGTTAAAATTCCAGACATGATGAGTTTTCTACCCCGTTGTGAGGCCTTCTTTTGTGACACAATCATCTAGAAATGAATAATTTCATCGGATGTTCGTTTAAATTTTGATTAACGTTGACGAATTACCTGTTCTTCAAATAATTGTAATTTACTCCTCAGCGATTTGATGTTGTTATATAAGGACACAGCTGGTGGATTCAATTTAACATCGCATACAATAATATCATTACGATTCAAATGTATGGAAAGTATCGCCAGGTGTCTCGTAAGCTGTAAACACATTTGGCTTAGAATAATTTTCAAATATTCTTGATTCACATCAAACTTTGGAAGTTTTCTAGAAGTTTTGAGTTAATTTACGATTTAAGCTTTAAAAGAAAACAATTTTGGACTTACTCGCAGGGAATTTGTAAATTTGTAGCGTACTCTAGGACCTTCTTACGTTTCTGTTCATCATCAATACCCAAAAGTTGTAAGTCTTCATCGCTTAAAATTTTAAATGTGTAGATATCAATTTCATTATCTTTGATCTGTTTGGTGTATTCTTCTAGTTCACAAGTCGTTATTAGAACGTCCAATAATTTCATTTTTTTGCTATTTCATCAGAATTTAAATGTTTTTTAAAAAACTGTCAAAACAACAATAGTAACATAACCTAAATTTGGGTATTGCGTCTTTACGTCACAGATCTAGTACATATATGGATAACACTTTCACTAGTTTCACCATAGCGCCTATCGTGCCAATCACTTAGACAACACATTAAATATCCCATACAAAAAAATTGAAGGTTTTATGTCGATTGATAAAAATAACATTGATTATAGATTGATTAAATGGTGATTAATACTTTTAATTGCAATTTCTTCAAGAAACATGCATGTCTCGTTTGATTGTTACTAACAAAAATACTTCTTTTGCTGGTTTTAAAGCGTCACTGTCATTTCTAGAACCTATATCAAAATATCCCAAATAGGGATTACCGTTCCACTGTATGTGTTTTTTGCTCATCAGTAATAATAAATCAGTGATAGTTAGTGGTAGACATTTTGATTGCCTAACCGTGGGTACCTCACTATTCCGGGACAAAGCGCTATCCATAGACATACTAGATTTATGCTTTACGTTTGACAACTTGATAATAATAAAGTCCCTAAATCGTGATTATAAATGTCTAAGCGTAGCGCTGATTTGGAGGGAATTTTGAATCAATCTTATTATTATAAAATATTTTGATTTTATTTTTCAATTTATTTGCAACTTATCTTATAAAAAAATCAGGTATTTAACAATATTTAACAGTTTTGTTTTTGTTGATAAGATGTACAGTACGAAATTGTTTTGTAAGACTATAGCAAATATTTTTCTACTTGTATTTAAACAAAGTAAATACAAGTTTCAATATTTCTGAAAAAAATAATTTATCTTATATACATATGTATAGGCGTTAAGCATACTATATGTTCTAATACGAAAAACAACACGGGTGTTTTAGAGTATCACAAGATAAGATCTCACTTTATTTTTGGTTAATTGTCTTTTCATTTGCATAAACTTTACAATAACAAAAAAACGTATTAATAAAACTAATTATAATTGTAGTTGTAATAGTAATAAAAACAGTCAAATTTAACACTAGATAGAGACACAATATTAATTTTTAAAAACTAGCAATAGTAATTTAATCGTTGCCGGCAAAATAATCAAAAATTTTCTCTAAACTGGTATAGGTACCAATAACAAGACCAATAAGACCAAATAATACAATTGCAATATTTTTCACTAGAATCAATGTACCTTTAACACCAGACGATTGATACCAGAATGTACAAATCTCAATCATGGCCGGTAATGCTAAGCCTAATACTGATAAACAGAAAGCACCAAATAATGATATGAATAGATCTAGTTTCGGTATGGCTACAGCCAGCGCGACTGTAAATAGAATTAAATTGTCGATTATTTCAATGGTAATAATGTTGATGATGATGATAATAACTTACAAGTAAATAGAACTAAGCTCGTCCGGACTGTGTATTCAATCAATAATTGGTAACGGTTCTTCTCAAAACGTTCGGATAAGTATTGACTCCAGACCATATCGATAGCCACATACATTTGGACTGCATGTGTTATAAGCATAGTGAGTGCTAACATAATTTTCACTGATTGTGCTAATCTGTAATTGTTCGTAATAACATATTAGAAACGAATGAAAACAGTTGATTAAAAGGTGTTAACTTACAAATCAGTTTTCGATAAGCTAAGTGTAATTGTGTCAGCAACATCACTACCATAGGCTAGATATCCTAGAAGACCCATTCCAACATAAAGACAGACAATTGATATCATACCGATATTGAGGATGCCACAGAATCCGCCGAAGGATTTGGGCGTTTTCATCTCATTCTCCAAAGGCATAATCTACACGAGGAATAATCGACATTAAACTATGATTATAATACCGCCCTGCTGCTCTAAAAGTGGACGGTTCGTGTGAGCGACTCAAAAAATATTTCAAAGATTTATAGAAGGGTCCATAGACAATATTTTGGCAAAATTTGAACCTTGTAGCTTGGAAGTTGGTCGAAAAAACGCTCGTTTCTGAGGATGTCGCGATTTTCAAAAACGAGTTATGCAGGTTAAACGACTTAATTTTTTTGGTTTTCTCCATTTTATCCTGGAAAAGAAGAAAATATTTCCCATTTTTGTATGTAATGGAGAAAAACAAAAAAATCAATGGTGGGGGAGTCTGAAACATTTTTATTCGGTTTTTGAAAATCGCGACATTGGCAGAAACGAACGTCATTTGATTAATTCCCAAATGAGCTACAAGGTTCAAATTTTGCTAAAATATTCTCTGGGGACTCTGCTATAAATCGTTGAAATATCTTTGGAATCGCCCTTCAACTACTAGGAGTTTCATACGAATAGAGCAACAAGGAGGTGTATTTCGATTTTTATAACTTACCACACCGATAGCTTCAAGTGCAAATAGGACTGTACCGAAGAATAATGGGAAATTTTTAATATTACCAACAGGTGCTCGATCTTCAAACGTCATATCAGCTTTTATCAAATAATACAAAATAATACCAAAACCGACAATCGTTACAAAATTGGCAATTGTTGAGAATGGCGCCAACAATTTTAAATTTCTTATATAATTAATTAGAATTAATGGTAACAATATGATAACCATCCATACTTTAACATCAAGTTCTTGCATATATTGGTCAGCTACATCTTTGAAATTTTCAGCAATAAAAACTGTATATACACAACAAGCACCTAATTGATAGATCAACAAGAATATATTAACAACAATCCTAGAAAAATTGAAAATAACTCGATTAATTCAATAATTGAATCGATTCGGAATTTAAACGTACGGTGCATAGGGGGCGATTTTCTGGAATATCGGTGGTCCCTCTAGGAGTGCTGCCTCTGCCGTTGCTGGATACGTCATACTGGCAGTCTTTTTACGTTTACACAATTCATACTCACATTGTATTATTATATGTATACAATGTGTACAGATAGTACCGATTAATATCGTACATATAATACCCAATAAGTAGCCGGAATGATAGAATGCTAATGGCATTGATAGGATTCCAGTACCAAGACTACCTTTCAACAGGTGGAAAAGTGTCTCTGCATTCCTGTAAAAAAAATAACAAAAAATAAAAATATTGACTACGTCTGACTGCCAAGAATACACGTTTCAATTAGACTGTTATACAATCAGATTGTCGGTGCCAATAGGAAAATTTTATTCAACATTTCTTCCCAATCGAGCCATAAAAAATCCGATTATTAAAAATAGCATTATAAAATTTATTATTAAATATTCCATAATTTTTAATATCCATATAATAATAGTACGATTGCATGTGTTCATTATTGTTTATCTTTTGCACACAAAAAGATCGTTTAAATTAAAACGAATCATAAGCACGTCAATAACAAATCGTAAATTATTAAATGATAAAAAAATTTATTTAGATAGGTTTATTTCGGCTTTAAAAGCACGACAAATAAATAATAAATCAAAAAAACTACGTCAATCGATTTTTCTCTCTATCTCTCAATACACACACATACATACATATGTTCATTGAAGACAAGGAAATGATTCAGAAATTAATTAAAGACTAATTTTCGTAAGGGAGAAATGCGTCACAATTCGTATAATTCAATCATTTCAATTCGAGTAATATGATTGTACAGCGACTCTAAACAAGCTTTGGTCTTGATCTTGATCCGGACAAGTTCAGGGATTTTGAAGATCGATATCAAGATCACGATTTGTTCAGAAATCGTCATAAACGATTAATTTGGCAGACTTACGTGGTGGGGTGTTCCACATCTCTATGCAGATATGGATCAAAATCACCGGTGGCCTCTTCTGCTTTCCGCAAATCCTTCAGTTCAATAATGTGAGCTGTACTGCTTTTGGATTTCAAACTTTCAGATGAATTCACTACTGATGGGATGTTATTACTGTAATAAATCGAAAAAAAAATTGAAGCACTTGCTTATATTTAAATTAAAAATAAAATTTTCGACGTCTTATCCTATAAAAGTTTTATTACAAAATAATTAGTATTGCATATGTTTCGGGTATAATCAATGATTCTATAAAAATCAAAAGGTTTTTGCTTACTGGTTGTTCATTATTCATGTTTAAAATCTGATGATGGGAATTTAAATTTCCTGAAACAGATGCAGTCCTAATCATTTTCTAATATCGCTTTTGTTCGATTCGTATCCAATTTCTATTAATTGGCAAGTGACTCGAAAAATACTTCAAGGGTGTCTAGAGATCATCTTAACAAAATTAGAACCCCGTAGCTCATTTGGAAATTGGTCAATGTAGCAAGTTTCAAAAACTAGCAAAGCACGCAAAACGACTATGAATGACTTGAAGGTCATATCAACATTGATTTTTTCATTTTTCTCCATTGCATTCTAGAAAAAATGCGAAACATGTCTGCCTGTTCCAGAATAAAATGAAGAAAAACGAAAAAATTAATGTGGGGAGCATCCTCTAGTCATTACAACTCGTTTTGTGTGTTTAGTTTGTTTTTGAAAATCGCAACATTTGACCAACTTCCAAATAAACTACAAGGTTCCAATTTTACTAAAATGATCTCGAGCCTTCTACAAATACTCGTAGCTTATTTGGAAGTTAAACACTCGTTTTGGACAATGACGCGATTTTCGAAAACGAACTAAACAACTTAGAATGACTCTAAGATCCTTCCAATATTATTTTCTTTTATTTTTTCAATTTTATTCTGGAACAGGTGGGAATATTTCGCATTTTTTCTAGAATGCAATGGAGAAGAACAAAAAAAATAATGTTGGGAGGGTCTTCGAGTCAATCTTATTCGTTTTGCGTGTTTTGCTCGTTTTCAAAATCATGACCTAATCCAAAACCATCATTCTTTGACCAATTTCAAAATGAGCTACGAGGTACTAATTTTGGTAAAAGGATCTCCAGAAACCCTCCAATAAATCCTTGAAATATTTTTCGAATCACTCTGCAAATAATAGGAATTTGATACAGCAACATAGCGGTCCCGTCTGGGAATACACAATTTGCAAGTTTCACCAAACTAACGGAGCGATTGAAATAGTATTTTAGGGATTTGTAGGGGGATCCTTAGGCAACATTTTATCAAAATTGTAGTCTCGTAGCTCATTTGGAAGTCGGCCAAAGAACGCTCGTTTCAGACAATGTCGCAACTGTCAAAAATGAGCTATACATGTAAAACGATTAAAAGTGACTCGGAGATCATCCCAACATCGATTTTCTTCCTTTTTCCTTACTGTATTCTATAAAAAACGCTTGTTGAGAGGGTCTTTGAGTCATTTTATGTGTGAATAAAGTTTTTGAAAATTGCAGCATCCAAAAAAAGGCTTTTCTTGACCGACTTCCAAATGAGCTAATATTGGTAAAATGTTCTCCAGGAACTATCTTACGAATCCTTGAAACTGTACACTCCCATTCCGGACACACCCTGTATATTAATTATTATGTGATAAGACTTTTATTTTTAATTTAAATTCAATCATCCCATATTTGTGATATGGATTTTTTTGTATTCCAAAATAAAGCAAAATTGTTGTAAAAGAGAAATGTCTCACCTGTAATTACTTTTGCCATCGTCATAAATGAAGGCGGGATTATCAACATGTTGCTTACTCATTTTCACAGTGGTATATACACAGAAATGTCACCGCGTTTCTCTTTTACTTGATTAAATCTGTAAACAATAGAAAAGAATTGAAACTGTCTCTTTTTGGGGAAAAATCGGTAAGTGTAACCGGACAGACAGATAGTTGCTGAATTAATGGCAACATTCAAGATTGTTAAAATATTTTTGAAATAAATTTATTAATAGAAAAGGCGACATGCTAAGTGTACAGAACTATTAAAGTATAGACGTTTCAACGGAAAAATTTCTGTTGGGAAAAAATTAATTCTAACTACCAAATAAAAAAATTAAATAAAAAACGGAGATAAAAATGTTTGAATGGACAAGAATCTTGAATTTAACATTGAACATTTTTTGTTTGCAGTAATATTGTTACAGATTATTGTTAATTAACGAAACAAAACGAAAAATGTTGGAGAATTATTATCAAGGCTTTATGAAAATCTCGAACAACAATCTAATTACCATTATTTATAATACGTTGTACTTTTCAATAACATAAAGAATGATGTAACTAGTGCATCCTTACCGGATATTTTTTACATGAAGTAATTAAAATGATGTCATATCTTTGTACACCTTTTCCGTTCAATTATTCGCTTCCCTTTGATTTTTCCGAAAATAAACAAATTATCGTGTCAAATTATTCAAATCACACACATCATATACATGCACACAGGTACGTTTAAAGAGCCGTTCAATGTTAATAAAGACTCTACCTATCGAACGAAATATAAGGAAAAAATCGAAAGATAAATGATAACTGGTACAAGTTTTACTCATCAGTACTGCTTTTTTTCCGCCTTTTTCTTCCTTTTAGACGTCTGTAGTTCTCGTTTCAAGCAGTTTTCTACTACAGATTGATGATTTTAATATGAAATCGTCTTCTTCCTTGACACCCTTTACTTGCACTCTCTCTGCTTTAGATTGATTTACTAACAACTTGACATAGATTTATTTAGATAATTAGATCCAAGGTATTATCAACAATACATCAAACTGTATATTTGCGATGCTATCACAATGAATCTAGAGATAATTTATTCAATATTTTAATATACAGAACGTTTCACTTTAAATGACGACACGCGTGAATTTCCCGACAATTTGTCAGTTAAATGCGCCTTAACAGGAATTAAGTAACGTCAAATATTGTAATTTCGACGATAATATAATCACAAAGTAGTTCCAGGTAAGTACTTTAGTTTCAGAATACTGTTTGATATTTGTAACAACGTAGAAGGAGGCCGATCACATGAATGACTGATGGATTTTTCTGTTTATTAACAACAAAAAATTGCATAATTAAATTGATATCTAACAATTTAATATTTACAAATACTAATTTGTCGACAAACTGGTTTTCTATACAGTAACAACAACAAACTGACAAAAAAAAAATTAACATTTTTTCGCCTCTCTAACTGTATAATTAAAAAATTAAATAGATTCCATGGCGAATTTTTTAATTAGAGTCACGATATTGAAAAATGTATACAGGATGTTTCAAAATATGTGTCGGAAAATGAAACCTGCGATTCTTTGTCTCTTTCTAAGGAAAAAGTTCCCAATAACGTAGGTCCGAAAACGCACCATTTTTGAGATACAGGGTGTCAAAAAAAAATTGTCATTTGAGATACAGTACTCAGCTCTTGTTCACGTCGTTACTTTATGAATGCTTTATTTAGTTTAATATGCCAGTGGCGAAGATTTTCGGGTTCTGTAAGTTTTTTGCCCTTAATTTCTACGACCCTGAGAAAATTGCAATTCGAGAACCACAATTTAAAACGACAATCTTTTCTTGGTCAAAAGTTCTAATATGACCTGTTATCGATAAAAACTTCATTAAATGATGCAGAACTCGCTTTGGGCATCTCAGAACATGTATCTGAAAATGAAGAGTACGATTCTTTGACTCATTTTAAGAAGAAGAAATTGAGTAAGCACCCATAAAGTAACCAAAATGAGTGCTACGACGTGGAAAAGAGCTGAGTACCGCATCTCAAACCATTTCTGAGATATTATCAAAAAACTAAAAAAACTAAAATAAGATCTCACACCCGGTATCTCGAAAATGTTTTCGGGAAGGTTTTTTTTTCAGAAAGAGCCGAAGAATGAATTTTCATTTTCCGGCACATGTTTTGAAACACCCTGTAGATTTGGAACAAATGCAACGACACGCTAGATTTACGCATTACAAGATTTCTTCACCAATAATAACAATAACACAATTAGGGAAAAAAACGGTACTGAAATTGAGAGTATAACCACAAACTGTCTAAATATAAAGCGACTTTCTAAAAAATCCGCTTATTATCTAATTTATAACAATGATCCAGTGGACGGTGTGTCCTAAATTGAAATATAATCCTGTCTAATTAAGTCGAAAATTGCATCATCCTTGAAACTAAACAGGACTA
>JAZBGW010000484.1:13199-24922 GCA_037464815.1 Mylabris variabilis | reverse complement strand
CAAAGCGTATCAGTAATATGCAAGATATTAGTTTTTCTTTTTCAACATTGTTCTAAGCGTGTATCCGTAATTCACAAGCCGCCACTGAGCCATGAATTTCAGTTTATAGAGTACTTAGTATTTGTAAGTTTAAAATAAGTCAAATGATGATGTAATTAATTGACAAGATATGTAAAAGAATTGCAGAAGAAATTCCCATTATTTTTGCTTTATAAAGTTATCGCGAATTTTACTACTCAAATCATATGTAGATGAACTATAGTTATGATTATGTAGGTTTGTCAATTATGGCAAGATTAAGCCCTTCGATTAGCAGCCGGCGTGCAAATGGCGCTTGCGCGCTCGATTTAAAAAATCCACCCCGTATAATTTAATTATTAGGGTGGTTTAAGGGTGCCCCGCCCTTCGTCGATTTATCAAAACAAATAATACGTTTATAAATGTGTTTATTGTTGAGAAATGGGTGATGTCACCGGCATTTGTGATAGAGTAGGTGACAATTTATCAGAATTAGGAAAATGGTAAGCATTTTTCATTTAAATTGAAACATATACACGTTACGCTTTATTAATTATTTTCGATTATTATTTTTTTTTTTCAATTTCGTATAATTTGATTTTTGTAGGAGCGTCTGGCAAAATATAATTTTAGGTCAATTCCTTTCGATTTTATTATGTGCAACAAATACAGTAGCACATTATATAAATACAGGATCATCGTCTGTATTACCAACAGGCCAGTCATTTCCGCATTATATGTTTTTATGTGCAATTTATACAAGTTGGCTTGCATTCCGTAGGGGTGATAAGGGACTCATCTCGATCATCAAAGCTAGAGGTTGGCGTTATCTTTTGCTTTGTTTGATTGATGTGCAAGCTAATACGTTAATGAGTACAGCACATCAATTTACGACTCTAACGAGTATACAGGTTGGAGGCTTGTAGATTTTTCTTTTTTTTTCAATTGATTTCTTTATTAATTAATGAATTAATTGTGGCTTTCAGTTGCTCGGATGTGTTGCCATACCTGTAGCATTGGCATTAAGTTGTTTGGTGCTTGGTGTGCGTTATCGCATGGTGCACATTATCGCTGTTACTGTATGCCTGATGGGGGTCGGATGTCTCGTTTGGGCCAATATCGAAGACACCAAAATCGACGGTATCCCGCTATTTTTTAAATTCTAATTTGATACGATATCACTCAATCGATTTACAGGTAAAAATCAACTAGTGGGAGATATGCTCTGTTTAGCTGGAGCAGTACTTTTTGCGATTGTAACCGTTCTACAAGAATTATCAGTGAAAAAGACCGATATTATTGAATATCTAGGATTGTTGGGTTTATTTGGAAGTATTTTAAGCGGTCTCCAAATGTATTCGTATCAATTTACAATTATAAAAGATGATGATAATTTATAATTATAGGTTGTTGTTGGAAAAACAAACACTGATAACATCGACTTGGAAAAGTTCAAGTGCTCTATTGTCATCATTTTCCGTTTGTCAGTTTATGTTCTGTACGTTTTCATCGATCTTTTTGATAAATATGGGAACAACAGCCTTACATTTATCCCTTCTATCGGGGAATTTTTATACATTAATTGTAGGAATTTTACTTTTCAATTACAGAGTAATAATGCTATCACTTTTACTAAAATTCGAAGATAATTCTTAATATTTTTAGTTTCATGCCTTATATTTCTTATCTTATACATTATCAATGACTGGAGTTTATATTTATGCAATAAAACGAACACCAGTAGCCGCTCAAACTACACCATTATCAAACCATACTACACAACTAAATAATGCAATTAACAGGTAATTATTTAGATTACAATAAAATTGATGTAATTTAATTTTTTCTTTTCAAGATCCGAATGCCAATTAAGGGAACATATGATTAGCGAAAGTCCTGAACGTACAACTGAAATTCTATCAGCTTTCGGCACATTAAATAGCAACGATACGTTTCCGTTAAGTCACAGTACAAATACCACATTTACGTCTTTTTATGGTAGTCACGATGTTCTAAACACACAAACAACAACAGCTTAAACTCGATTTCTTCCATTAAAAAAAAAATAGCACCACTGCCAATAGGTATGCACTAATAACAAAATTACTCGAGGGTCAGATTCAGTGATACGTGTTTCGTGTTTTTTTAATGTAGACAAATAAGGGTTGAAGTTTGCTTTTAGTTTTTCCTTTCGTTTTAATTTATAAAACGACAAGGGTAGTAAAGTTGCACTCACTAAAAGCTAATAGGAAAAATTCTATAACAGGTAACAGAGGGTAGAAAAGCATAATTTATTCATGCATTAAAAGTCCCTTTTTTATTTTTAAACGGGTGTACGAATTGATTCAACCCTTATTTTTCTGTTTGTTTGCTAAAATTACCCAACTGACTAATTTCACTTTACCCTATAATGTATTTATCAATAAATACAACAAGAATTCCTTTTTAGCTTTGCAATAGATGGATTTATCATTCGAGAATTGTGGTTGATATGACGATAGTTGTAATCAATTTTAAATTAAGGGACAACAGGACAAATGACTTTTTTACAAATGAGCAATCTTTTTTAAATTTTATACTACACAAAATGAACATCTCATCTACATCTTCTAACTATAAACAATTATTTAATTGAAAAATATAAATGTAGATTTTCCTCAAGTTTTAATAAACTTTTGCTCAAATAGAAATCTTCTAGTTAAAATAAAATTGAAAAATTTAATTACTTTCATTTCCATTGCGTTCAGGTGATGATGCTCTTGAACCTTGTTCACTACCTGATCTTTCCGGTGATCCTGATCGACTTCTGGAAGCACTTTTCCTTGGTGAACCACTACGTGATCTCGATCCTGATTTCGACCGGCTGTGACTTCGACTATGACTTGGGCTTCTTGAACCTGAATTACTTCGTGATCTATTTGTTGATTTTGCTTGACTTAAACTTCGCGATCGTGATTTTGATTTACTCTTCGATCTAGATCGTGATCTTGATGGTTGTCTTGAGCCGGAACGTGATCGACTTCTAGAACGACTTGGTGATTTAGATCGACTACCGGATCTTGAGCGACTTCTTGATTTTGAACCACTTGGTGACCGAGATCGTGATCCACTCGGTGATCGAGAACGTGATCCACTTGGTGATCTAGATTTGGAACCGCTTGATCGTGATCTAGATCGGGATGTACTTTTAGAACGGGATCGCGAACGGGAACCACTCTTCGATCTAGATCTTGAACGTGATCTATTTGTAGATTTCGATCGGGATCGAGATCTAGATCTGGATCTTTCGGAACCTGAGGAAATTCGTCGTTTACGTCCATGTGTAGCTGCATCGCTTTCATCACCACTTGCAATCTTAAGTTTACCATCATCACTGTCATCTTCACTTGTTGATATTGTTGCTTTAGAAACAATACGACTCTTTTGTTTAGAACTAAGTCCTTCCTCTCGCTTACGACCTCGTCCTTCTTTACCTTTGCCACGGCTACGTTTAGATTTCGGACGATCACTGTCAGAATCAGAACGATTTTGACGTTCTTTACGTTTTCTGTTACTGCCACCGCCTGTACGACGTTTACGGTCTTTACGATCATTACTACGTTGCCGTTTACGGCCACGTTCTTTCTTCTCACGCTGTTCACCACCGCCACCACCACCACCATCTGCGTGATTCTCAACATCACTTCCAGAATCACTTATATATTGATCTCGGCGGCCACGTCCTTTACTTTTAAGTTTTTCCGTTGGTAATTCCATAAATAATAAAGCATTTTTTGTTTTCTCTTTATATTCTTGTCGTTTTTGTAATAATTGTTCTTTAGTTAAACGCATCTCTTCCTCAACTTTCTTTTGTTCTTCCAATTGACGCATCTTGAATGCTGTACGTTCATCTTCTTGTTTTCTACGTAACAATCGTTCTTCTTCATCCACTTTTCTAGCTCTGGCAACATGATATTGAGCTTGTGATAGAAGATCCTTACATTGTCTTGCTTCCATTGCAGCTAATGTTACATCGTAACCAACTTTATCACCCTTATCGGCGAGATATGTGAAATATCTAATAAAAAACAAACCATCATTAAATATAAACAATTTATAAAAAAAATACGAACTTCAAAGATAATCCAAGTTCGTGTACTGCTTGCAATACTGTTTGTAGTGTAGATTTTTCATCTTTAAGAATAAATGTGGCCAGTCGTTGTAAAACTAAAGCAATATTGTACAATAAAACTGTATCATGTGGAGCTACTCGTCTAGCTTTTAAAAGTACCATTTTAGCCTCTTTTAATTTTGATGCTTTATAATAGGCTCGTGCTAAATATTGTAAAACTTCCACATTGTTGTATTTGAAGAATTTCCTCAGACAATTTTCATACTAAAAGCATTGCGTGTTTAAAGAACAGTCTACATTTTTTTTTTCTATTTTGCATCTATAGTGGCGTTGTTAAGTTAACAAAAGGGGTGCTTTAATACCCGTTAACGCACTTTTTTGGGTATTTTAACAGCTAGTATAATTTACTTGCTTAAGGTTGGCAGCTTGCGCATGCATCTTTCATATTCAATGTGATTAGTATTACGCTAAACAAACGTCAACGTCAAAGATATTATATTTACTAGATTGCTAATGTGCTATGTTTTGTATTGGAATAGGTAGTAACAAGTTTATCAACAGTTTATCTTACTCTTTTCAACTAACTACTTATCGTAGTCTGTCCTTCAATTTGGCTGTTTTGGCGCGCGTCTAATGTAAGAAAAGAATTAGATATTTTGGTCCATGGTGGCTACAAATTTTTACTCACATTAGCAGTCTATATAATACAATGTCGTTGGTTAACATTGACAAGATAACCTCAAATTATTTTGTGTTTTTATTTATTTATTCTCGTTAAATGGACAATTATTATAAATTTTAACGACTACACGAGACATATCGCTAGAATTTAGGTACGTTATTTGTTGATACAAAATTTTGATTTAATTTATTATTTATTATTGCCACTCAAATTTGTGGAGGTGTCTCAAATGTAAATATTTCGAGGAAGCTTAGAAGAAAAAACAATTGAACAATTTTAAAAATGCCGCGCTAGTTAATACCAACTGTCGCGAAATTCCCTAAATTTCAAGGGTTCATTTTTTTATTAAAAAAGGGTGCAAAATAGAAAAAATAGTACAAAAAACTCTTTTCAGTAGTCAATTCCTGCACTTGACCATTAAAAAACTCACGCTAGAGCGCTCGTTCTTTAAACTTGGTGTCGTGCAGGAATTGTCAACTTCTGAAACTAGTTTTTTAATATACTATTGTCCAACACAATTGTTAATTAAATGTAAATTCTTACCATTTGTATTGCACTGACGAATTGTTTTTGTTCAACATAAATATGTGCAATATTTAGCCAAACATCGCAAAAATCAGCTGTAGCTTCCCGTACTTGTGCAAATATATCTCTGGCTTCATTAACAGCACCCTTATGTGCCAATACAGCACCAATACCATTTGCTGCCCATATATTTTTCGGATCAATTTTCAATACTTGTTTAAACATTGATAATGCACGTTCTTGATGTCGTTTTTCGCGTTCCTTATCTTTTGATGTTTGATGTAATGTTTGTAACCACACATTACCTAATGCTATCAACGAATATTGATCTTGTGGTAATACTTTTAATATACGTTCAAATTTCTTTTGTCCAGGTCCCCATTGTAGTTTTGCTATATGTAAATTACCTAATAATGACCATGCATCTGGATGTTCTGTATTAATCATTAATGCTTCTTTAAACCAATCGGATGCATCATAAATTTGTCCTTTATCACGTGCCATACAACCTAATCTTAAATAACAATCAACATAATTTGGATGTTCTTTCAATATATCTTTATATAATTTCTCTGATTTATCAAATAGACATAATGCTTCATTTAAACGTGCTAAATTATACGTTATTGTTACTGATATTGAATTATAATATTGTGGATCATGTTCAGCTTCGGTTTTAGCTCGTTTCAATGCCTCTTCTAAATTCTTTTTAGCTTCATCTAAATTATTTAAACGATAATGTAATGCACCAACATTATTTAAAATTTCTGTTGGTATATCAGCTTGTACATCTTTTTTTAATATTTGTATAGCTGTACCATAAGCATTTAATGAACCTTGTAAATCGGATTGTTCTAAAATTTGTGCTAATTCAATCCATGCTTCAATATCGTCAGGAAATTGTTCTGTAACTTTCTTTAAATGATTCTTAGCTATATCACGTTTAGATTGTGATGAAGAATTTGCATATAAAGAACCAAGAATTTTCATTGTCTCATAATTACCAGGTTGAGCTTTTAATACTTTCTCGAAACATTGAGCCGCCTATAAAATCGAAATTTTTAATCAATTTTTTTAATTATAAAAAAAACTTGTACATTCTCTGTATCGCCTCGATAGATGTACATTTGGCCTAAACCGAAATGTGGTAAAACAAAGGCAGCCGGTGCAAATTGTGTTGCTTGATAATAATATTGGAAAGCCTGATCGTAATCGCCTTGTACATGAAACGCTCTAGCTAACTGGTAACAACTTTCAGCTCTCATTGCTTCGTTTTCTGTATTATGGAATGCATGTAATGCTAAATGTTGAACTTTACTGTAATCCTAAAAAATAATGTTTGATTTTTTTTAAAAAAAACGTAAGATTTAAATTACTTTCTTGAAGAAAAAATGATTGGCTAAATGATTCAAAACCATAGGATTGGATGAATCAATCGTGTAAGCTTTCGATAACATCTGTACACCGCTACGTATAGATTCCGGTTGCTGTTGATTTAATTTCAAAATAGCTAAACCAACAAGGGCACCAACACATAAAGGGTCTAATTGTAAAGCACGTTCGAATGCTAATCGCGCCTTCTCTTGATTATTCAATTTCATAAAACAATGACCCATCCCTAAACGTACAGCCGCTGGACAATTTGGATTTGTTCTTAATGCTTTCTTATAAAATGCCAATGCACCACGGAAATCTTTCTTATTATAGGCAATACATGCTTTACCCAATAATGATGGTATATTGTTTGGTGATTGATTCAAAACGAAATTAAATTGTGCATCAGCTTGTTCCATTTTATCACCTTCTAATAAACAAAAATACGCCCGTCCTAATAGATGATTCTAGAAATATTGAGTTTTATTTAAACATTGAACACAATTATTGATTATGAATCTTACTTGGTCATACATGATGATTTTATCGGCTGTTGTATACAATACAGTCGCTTTTGTGAATAGATCACGTTTCTTATCTTTATTCTTCTCCCGATTAGCTTCTTGGACATAATAAGCCGCCAACATGTCCAAAGCTCGCATTTGATCTTTCTCATAATCACGGTAATCGATATTGGCATCGACACGGGATATTTCCAAGATTTTGATAAAATCATCAATTTTGCCTTGTTTGTAATACTCCAGCTGTTATACAATAAACACAAACAAAACAAAAAAGTCTCGATTAATTGCATGTTAATTTTTAATAAAACATATTCATGTACCGCCAAATTAACCCATATGTGGAGCTGGCTGTTTTCCTGCCGTAGAATACCCAGGACTTCCTCGCCATCGGGCAGTTGGTCCGCGTCCAATTCGATAACCTTAAAAAAGATATTGTTTGAGGATAAAAAAAATATTTTTTTTCCAATTCACCTCATCGGTATCTCGAAGTGGGATCTCTATTGTATTCGACATTATTCTCGATTAATTATTTTGAAAATATTTACAAACACTAATTAATAAATCAACATGTTTGGAATTAAAATAATAACGAAAAATGGTTACGAACTCCACTTTTTCACAACATCAAACTCATCCGAAGTTGTTCTGAATCAAATGTCAAATTTTATGGCAACCAACATAAACATATAACAATTCCCTAGGTGAAAAGCGGTCAATTTGAACTATTACATATATAGTAATGCCACATCCACTTGACTAATCTATTTCAAAAATAATGATAATTTGAAGGTAAGTATCGAAAAATTCTAAATCTAGCCGTATAATTGAATTTTTTCTTAAACGATTGAGATATTTACAAAATTTCAATAATATTACATTTAATTGCAGCCTTTATACACCCTAGTTGCTACATTTAAGCGATAAAGCCATAGTTCTAGTATACAGGGTGATTCAAGAGGACTGCTTATGAACATAGTTCTAGTATACATATGGATAGCGCTTTTCTTGATTTCGTCTTAGCGTGCTAATGATTTATAATAGATTAATTAAATGACGACCATTACTTTTAATCACAATTTCTTCAACAAAAATGTATGTATCGTTTAATGATACTAACAAAAATGCTAGTACTTCTTTTTCAGCAGTTAAAGCGCTATTGTCAATTCTAGAACCCATACCAACATATCCCAAATATTGATTAACGTTCCATTTTATTTGTTTCTTGATGCTCTCCTCATCAGTCAAAATAATGAATTATTAGCGGTAGAAATTTTGATTGCCTATCCATGGTTGTCTCACTATGTCGAGATTACGCGCTATCCATAAATGTACTAAATTTGTGCTTATTCAAATGTGTTTAATTTTTCTCATTTTCTTTATGTAATTCTCAAATATTTTGATGTCATTAAAAAAATTGTAGATGCATTTTTTCGCTATGATAGAGCACACACCATTTTCGAATTTACTGGTTCGTATTCTGTAACTTTATTAAATAGGCGATTCTATCCAACAATTTGTTTGACAAGAATGCCCAGTTTACACCGTATGTAATTTACACGATTTCGCATTTACACAATTTTTAGATTGAAATTCTACTGTAGTTTTACATTGTAGCAAGTTCTAATTAATTGACTCTAATTAATTTTTCGACCCAATACAAATTGAAGAAGGTTGCGTTTCAATGTAGGCGTTAAAATAATGGAACGATGATTGTAAAGTATAAATTTCGGATTTGTCACCTCTTTTCCTTCCCTTTAAATGGTGTAGGTATTATAAAATAACACTTCTAATCAACGCATTTTTCACCAAATTTGTATTTAAAAATAAAATCATATAATGACATTTGAGAAGTTTATTTGCCATATGTTTTCAACTCTTCAACGATTTCTCATGAATTCTTCCCTGGTCGAATGCAAAAAAAACGTTCATTGTTACCAATTTCAATAAACTCCCTTTAAGTCGAATCAATTAATAATAAATCTAACTCAATTTTAATTAAAATAAACAAAAGATCTTTGTATATCTTGTAAAGTGCGATAATTATCAATTTGAAAAAAAATATATATATCTTCTTTCACCCTCCGGCACTTTATTTGTGTCGTCCACCACTTTTATTCATTTCTCTTCCCCTATTATTTACATATTGTGTTAGATGCGTCTGGATACGTTGAAGCGGGAATAATTTCACTTCACCGAGGGGGAATATAATTGTGAAACAGTACGATAGACATGTACAAGGGGTAGCGAGTGAGAGAACGATAGAGGATAAGAGAGAGAAAGAAGAGACGTCGTCGTCGGCGTCGCTTTAGTAGACGATCACCACTGCCACCATTGAGCGTCCCTCTGTTTATAGCGTCGCTGTTGTACAGTTCGCGCCGAACACGCGTTCTTTAAACTCAACAAAAAAAGAATAATAATACCGAACGAATTGTTGTAGCGTTTATTATATTGTCATATTGAAGTTGTTATTAATTGGAAAATCAAAAAAATAAGGGTTGTTTTACAATATTCTCTTATTAATAGTTTTGAATTTTAATCATCGTCATCATTACCGTCATTATAAATGTGGTCCTTTGGTGGCTATTCAGGTAAGTTACTAATAGAGTTTATAAGGTATAGAATTCACAGCACTAGGGGTTGATGTATTGTTAATAACTCCCATAACTTTTGATCAATGAGAAATCCGACTCTCCCTGAAAACTTTAGTATTAACTTGTATATAAAGTTGATAGCGTGTATGTAAATATTGCATGTTGGTAAACATTAGTTTAACGAAATTTTTGAGTTTTACTTCCCTTTTTAATTCCAACTTTACAAGGCGTACGCCTTGACCGGAATGAAGGCACTACCACCCCTTACAAACATATTAAGTTACTAAACTAATTACGTTTGGAATAAGGAGCTTATCCATGTTTTCAATTCACTGGACATTGTTAGACTTTAAATAAAATCATTTAATAATAGGTACAATAACAACAAAAAAACACGATTTTTTTTTGGTAATTTGCGTATTTCCTGAGCATAATTTGTTGTTGCTTTTTTGTTCTTGCTTGTAAATTCTGTAATAAAAATTCCAATTTCAATTCAATTTTACAATTCAAATGGAACCGTAGACGAGAGAACGGTGGCTATTTATTATACTGCTGTATTGTTTCTTTACAGTTACGCAAATCATTTAAAATAGTAATTAATATTTCATTATTTTTTTTAATGAAACCTATGAAATTATAGAAGGCTAGATTCTATCATATTTCACTAGAATTCGACCTTTCAACGAAGTTCTCCTGAAGGAAGTTACACAATCAACGTCACAGATGCGTGATATTTTCGAATCGTATACTCGATCTATTTGGACTAAATCGACTTGACTGAACAACAGAAATTACAAAATGGGAACAATTGAAATAGTGGAGTCTGATATAGCAATTGCAGTAAAATCGATACGGTTTAGTTTAGAATTTTAACGCCTTTCCTTCCATTGTCAGAAAAGGAATGGATGATTAAATTAGACCAGAGGCAATCAAAATTTTCAAAAATTATACTTATGGGTATGGTGTACTCAAAGATCGCGACAAACGTCCTCATTTAAGGTTGAAAGCTACATGAAATAAAAAGAACTATAGGTTCAAAATTTTTCAAAAAATTACCATAGCTTAATGTTTGACTAATCTTCACTTATACCAAGCTTAAACAAAATCTTGTATGTAGTTTTTGGAAAAAGTAAAAAAAACATCAAAAAACATGATTTTTAATATGTATCTCGGAAACCTTGTACCAGATTTTGATTAAACTTTTTTATCACATTTAGTGAAGTTTTATTTAGCGTCTTTATTTTCTTGGTTGACCTTGAACCTGTAGTTTCACAAAGAAAAGAAAAGACGCAACAACGAATAGGCATATTTCATGTTATGTTAGAAACCAAGTGTACGAAATAGAATCAACAATGAAAAGCGATATAAACGAAATTATTTGGTATCAACGTCAAATTTTTCACTAATTTAAACGTTTTAAAATTATAATTTAAAAATTCCGCTATATTGCTTCCTAGTAAATAATAAAACTTTGTGCAGCAAGCGCCATCTGACGTTTTAGAAGCATAATAACTCATAAGGCAGGTTCTCCCTTAACACCATATTTGTATAAATTGAGATTAACATCGCGATCATTCAGTTGTAATACAATTATGTTTAAATTAAAACGAAATGATACGTTTATAGATATTTGTTTTGATCAAATTTTACATCAAATTGAACACGGATTTCCTATCGGTATATAGTCATATTCAAACATTAATTTGAATTTTTTCCATTACACCTTTGTCGATAACAACAATGCAGATTTCAGTATCGGACTTTACAACAATGCAAATCGGAGACCGGCGGTTGTAACTGTTTAATGTTATAACTTAAATTTATTGTCGATCCATACTCGACAATTATTTATTTTCAATTAAAATCGATAGCTTCATATGACCGCACATTTCTAGTAA
>JAZBGW010000484.1:0-13188 GCA_037464815.1 Mylabris variabilis | reverse complement strand
CTCAGTTTTACTTAACTAATGATCACACGCATTAAAGTTTTTAGTTGGATGGTATTCACTAAATGTGAACTAGTCTCTATCTACAAGAAAACTGAGCTGAAAGTGACTGTCTCAGTCGCTTGTCTCATATGTTGTACAGATAAAGACAGTCGCCAAAACGTCTACAAATGGCTTAAAATGGGATAGTTGCGCAGTAACTTGCGCGTGGTTGTTTTACTCTTGTACTCAACTATTAGAAATATATAATTAGTGACCGACCGAAGATTTGGTTTCCTTTTCGGCCAGTTTCGAACAGTTTCGGCCAAAAAGTCCAGTATCGGCCATAGTTTCAGTTTCGGCCAAAAATCAGCTGAAAGTTGGGCCGCACCGAAACTCAATATTCGTGAATCATCGCGCTTCGTTCGGGTGAGTTCGTGGTTGTTTTTTTATTCCATCTAACATGAATTAATTACATAACATGTAAAACATACACTAGATTTTAACGTACGTTAAAAAGCTTTAACACATCTAAATAAGTTTAGGTTACGGTTTCGGTTTCGGCCGAAACTAAGACCGTTTCGGTGAGGACACTAGAAATAATGAAATTGTAGAGAGTGAGATAGGTAGTTCTAACAAAGTGAATTTGTTTAGTATCATGTTTAGATACATTAACCAATCTCTAAAAAGTTAGTAAATACCACGCTTTTTTGTAAAGCAGAGAGTTTTCTTTTTGCAAGATTTAATATCACGCTTTATAAGGATCAATAATTTGTAGACTTAGGTTATTAGTTTGTTTTGTATAAGATCATCATCGGGTATTTCATCTCTAATGAAGATGAAGTGTGGTGTTTAAAGAAACATCAGGATTAATCTGTTTTGTAAAAAACATGAATACTCTTTAAGGTGAATATTCATTGGAACTATTGTTTTAGAAATAATCTCTATATACTATAGTCATTGTCATCTCATGCGTCTTTCAGTAATCTAAATTTGATTCTTTACGATTTTTTTTTTGAGTATTTAGATCAAAACATTGAAAATTATAGTAAGTTGGGTAAATCCAAAAATAATTGAGCCTTACTTGGATAATGTCACCTGTTTAATAAAGTTTCGATTGTTTAATAAAAGATTTACATTTTTTTTGAAATTTATTGTTTAATGTTATTTTGAGTGTTATTTTATTAGAACCCACTTTTCACGATTTTGTATATTTATGGTCCGGTTTTTCTTTCGCTACTTAAGGTGAAGCCGGAGTCCGGCCTCGATTCATTGTTCAAAAAAGTGCCAATTTTTAGTCATCGATTTCTTGTTTGTTTCCAGAGTTATTTAAACGTTATAACCAACATTGAATTGGGCGTCTCACGATGCATCCGAAGGAGTTTTCCATTTAAAAAAAATCATTAAATTGAAAAGTGCAGAGGAAAATGTTGGAGCATGTCAAAAATTTTCCTATCACGCCATGTCTAAAGTTTTAAAAATAAAAAATTGTACAGCAGCTTGTTTGAAAGCTTATTCATGGGCGGAGGGCAGATGGTTCTCGAAAAATCCAATTTTGGAAAATTGAAAAAGTTAGAACATTTCCTTTAATTTTCTTTCAATAACTGCACGTAACTTAGTGAAAACTTTTCAAAATGAAAAACTCCATCGGATTCACCGAGAAACGCCCAATATCTCAGAAAACTAACGAGAAATCAATGATTACAAATTGTCACTTTTTCGAACATAGAGTCGAGGCTTGACTTCAGCTTCCCTTATGCTCGCCTTATGCCCATATTTATAAACCGAACTTGAGACGGTCTCGATGCTTGAGTCGGAGTTGGCCCCCAGTTTGCGTAACCAAAGCAAACACAACCAAACTTGAGCTCAAGATTGTGTTGTAGCTGCCTTGAGTCGTACTTACTCGCATTTCACAGAATGTGCGCATGCGCAACAAAATAAGAACGTGACACTGGCAAAAGTAACTAGAATTCACCAAGTTCTCAACCCTCCATATGCTCACTCCTGATTGCCGCTGAGAATTCCCGAAGTAAAACTTATAAACCAAAACTCTTGCTTGAGATTCAGACTTGAGATCGAGTCTGAGGTTAGTCTATAAATATGGGCATTAGTGAGACCTTAAATCGAACTATACGTGAATTTACAGATATTTGGGTGGGAACTTGTATACAGAAGGACTTGCTCCCACATGTGTGTAAAACTCCCCTTAGTTTGATTTATGCCAAGCTCTCGCTTAAGGCGAGCATAAGAGTTTGCGCTAGTATTTTTACGAAAAAAAGGAATGTTTGATACACGTTTTCTCGCTTGTTTTTTAAGATGTAGAAACGCGCGATAGCTCTATGGAAAAAGCATTTCAAGATACAGGCGAAAGACGATTCTGTTTTGGAAAATTTTGAGGAAATTCTGAATTGCAGTTGAAAAAGACGGGCCATGACTTTTACTTATTTCCTATTCTGATCAACTCCAATAAAGATTCAATTCTTTTGGATTTTGTCATTTTCACTCCTTCGCTCCAATGGAATTCATGTACTTTTTGGAATATTCACTAGACAATGTATCAATCAATTTCATATAAACTATTAGTGATAATTCTGATCAGTTTTGTCCAAAGTATCTTACATTAAGCCGTTCTTTGGCTTTATTTTATGTAGATTCTCCATAGAAAGTAATGTATTTTTCTCATTTACATCGATTCAATAATTTACAATAGATGAAAACCCTTGTGTATCTGTAGACCATTGGGAGTTGGCAGTTGAATTGGTCCATATAAACATGATGCGCTTGGTTTAACTGACTGAGATTTATTACGTGCTGGTCTTAAGAACATAGGACCGTGTGTTGTTATAGTAACTAAATTTCGATACAATAATATATAATAGAATCGATACGTTTGTACAGATCGATTTTCGTTTAATACAATTAATTTTATAAGAAATTGAAGTGGCGGCTATACGAAAAGAACATATCATTTATCAAATGTAATTGGAAACGATTTAATTTTTGGTGGCCAAATTTCATTTGAATTGTGTCATTGTAATAATAACATGATAACAGGGTGTTATGATTGATTAATTCGATGTTTGTCTCTACACCGAACAAAGCAACACAAAAACAAAGTGCTCGACTTATATACAGTTGTATTCTTGTATTTATACATGTAATACAGTAAAGTTTCTTGTAAATTAATGCTACGATTGAAACACCAATGGAAGTTAAAATTATTAAAGCGTATTAAGACTATTGAAACTATATGGAAGTTACAATGTCTAAGTGATATGAAAATCAACAATACTCTATCACTATATTGTTGTAATCTATTTCTGAGGTTAGTACATTGACGAGAATTAAACTTATTTTATCGTACTAGACAACTTTCCTATAACTTTCCTTTTAATCACAACTATCTTGATAAGAGATTCCACTAAAAGTTTTTATTGCATATTAAAATGAATTAAAGCTGACTAACGAGGAAGCATTCCCAGGTGTCCCTCTCCGATTCATATAATACTAAAATAAGTTGTTCTCCATTGAAATCTAAGAGACTTATCTTTTTTTTATCTGTGGGAAAACACATCGAGGGGTGAAATCGCGCCTCAAAATTTAGTCTCGAAACGGGTGCTTTGTAAGTTTTACACACTTGCAGACAGAATAAGCGAATGTGACCAATGTGAAAATGTATGTACTATGTGGTGTCATTGTAAAATACTAAATAAAACAAGCGTTATAAGGGTTGAAAATTATAAAACTCATGAAAAAAGATTATCCATTGGATTTTAACGAAACTAACGGAGACTGAGGGTCGATTTCACCAATGTCTGTTAAATTTTAACGAACAAATAATTTATAGAAACGATTGTTATAGTCATAGCAACAATTGTTACTAACTGTTTATTAAGTTTAATTGAAGTTGGTGAAATCGGCCCTGAAAGAGGAAAAAAGTAGGTAATACATGTTTTGGATTTTTCCGAAAAGTTATCTTTAGGGGATGAAAACCCTTTCAAGCATACAGAGTGTCGGATCTAAATATGGTCGATTCGCTAGGGGTGCTTTGTAAGTTTTACATACTTGCAGACAGAATAATCGAATGTGACCAACAGTATTATTTTCGGGGGAAAATCATGGAAAATGTTTTTGTTGTCATTATAAAATACTAAATAAAACAGACGTTATAAGGGTTGAAATTTACAAAACCTATTGGATTCTAATGAAACTAACGGCGATTGAAAGAGGAAAAAGTAGGGAATACACGTTTTTGGATTTTTCCGAAAAGTTATTTTTAGGAGACCAACCTTTCAAGCATACAGGGTGTCTGATCTAAATGTGATTGATTTTTATAAAGCTCCTATTAGTGGAAGAACGATTCGAAAAATATTTTAAGGACTTGTAGGGGTACCTGAAGACCATTTTAACAATATTAGAACTTCGTTTCTGACGATGTCGCTATTTTTTAAAACTTGCTGCACACTTAAAATGAATTAACACCTATGATTTAATTCGATTATTCTATCTGTAAGTAAGTAAAATTTACAAAACACCCCTACAAAGGCTAAACTCTTATACGTGATTTGCGCAGATAAAAAAACACGTTCTCTTATATTTCAACACGGAACAATATAACTCAATATCATCGAAATAAGAGAGGGACACCTAGGAATGTTTCCTTTAAGTTGAGCAATTACCACAAAAAGGACAACAAGTTTGAATTGGCTTGGAGGAGCTCCAGAAACGACAATTTTTTAGCTTTTAACAAACAATTTAATTAAAAATTGTATTTATTTGAACAGGCACTAGGTTAGAATTGAACCATTTCCAAGAAATAGACCCCTGTACAACTGTATAGACGGTTCACCGAATCGAGTCAGAAATAATAAATAAACTTACGTCAAACTGATTTTTTACACGTAAAGTAATGCTCGCAGACGTATTCTCAGATGCTCAGATTTTACCCACAAATCGACATTTGTTATTAGAAATCTGAGAAAAATCATCAGAAAAGTTTAGAGTTAACTTTAGTTACCTTCAAGTTTTTTTTCTAATTATATTAATTAATTATTCCTTTCTCTCAAGTATGTTTACTCATTGTCAGTCGCTTAATTTAGAACAAAGCGAATTCCGATTAAAGTGACAGATACGATAAGAAGTTTTGCTCTAACAATGAGGCAAAATTTCCATGGAAATCAGTTTTGAAGCAATAAAAGTAAACATAGTTGTCTCTTTAAAAATTATCTGCTAAACGAGAAATTCTCAGAAAAACGAATTAATTTTTATTCTAATTAATAAGTGTCTTGTCATTCGTTCCTGTAGGTTGTTCTGTTTGATGGTGAAACTTATGATTCGGTTGAAAAATCACCGATTTTAAAGGAAATTAACAAGTCGTATTAAATGTTGAATTATTCATGTTTCGCATTTAAACGGAAGAGTTGGTCCCTCTTTTAAAGTTGTTATGTCTCAACAAGTTTCCATCAAATAAATTACGAATTTTTAAACAATTATCATGGAAACTGTCAAGAATTAATTAAAATACTTACTCTGAAATATCGTGGATATTAAAACCAAATGAATTAAAATAATAAGAAATTGTTATTCTTGCATCAAAAATAATAATTAATAATAACAATATGAATAATTTTCTAATTTATTGCAGTGTGGATTTGTGAGTTTGAATGTGCCTAAAACAGGGATCAGGCTCCTCTATCAAAATGCTTAAATTCCATAAATGATGATTCCGTATTTTCTGTGAAACATTTTACTCACCCTTCAATGGGGTTAATTTACACAATTTCCATCGAAGATTATATTCATAAGACTGGTTATATAACCTCCAACTTCAATTATCAATCATCAAAATTCAGAAGTGGATTAACGAATTCTCTATTTACAATTAACAATAATTAAGAATTTATAAATTTCGAAAATTTTAACAAACTGAATCCATTAGAATAATTAATAATACTTCATTGTGAGAATTTAAGCGTGCCATTTATGAAATTTCGAATAATTTAAATAATTCTTGTAGGAAACGTTTGAGAAAATTTTATGCCATGGGCAATTCGAATTTTCAACGAACAAAAAGGGGTAGTTTGCCATCGGGTAGATTTTAACGGGAGCATATTGAAAATTAATTTTTGAGTTGAAACGTACACTGTACACTGTAGACAAACGAAGAGGCTCAATAAAATTGTATTCAATCTGTAAATATTCTTGGCACTTTTATTGTTTGTTCAATCGTTATTCAGAAGAGGAGCAATCTTATCGCTCTTTTCCGGATTCGTATCTGTTTCTCCAGTAATCTTAAAGATTTTGTAATAAGACGGCTTGTTACGCTAGGGTAATAGAATTACGTCATCCAACAATTGTAATGATCGAGATCAAGACAGAGACTTGTTCAGAACATCATTTTGTAATTATAAAGTTTGTTCTCAGATAAAAGAAGACACAATAGTTCCCCAATGGTATGCATCCCTATATTTCTATTATTAATTCGCTTGAATTTTAAAAGTAAATACGATAAAATAATACTAGAAAAAAAATTTAATTGCGAAATTTTTATTATTCAAGGAATATACTTTAAATAACAGGAAACTGTGTGGATAATTAGTTTTCTGTTGTACTTTATTTAATTTACAAGCTTTTAAACTTGGAATTATGAATAGATTTTCTTTTCAATTAATCTTGCAATTTTTTTTATTGTACCTATAACATGCATTTCCCTCTAGGGTGAAACTTGAAATTTTAAGGTAAATTAATCGTTTTCTGTGTACAAATTTTCTGGAGCTTCAATACAGTTTTACAGGCCAAATATACAATTATTAAAATAATTATTTATAGTTTATGTTATTTTAAATTTAATAAAATTACGATTACAGCTGTTATATGACGAATTGCGCGAGAAATATTCAAGGCAGCGTGGCCGAGCGGTCTAAGGCGCTGGTTTTAGGCACCAGTCCGAAAGGGCGTGGGTTCGAATCCCACCGCTGTCAGCTTAATTTTTTTTTACTTACTAAACTGTTTTCAGTTTTAAATAATTAATCAATCAATAAATAATTTAGAAGTGTTCATCTAATTTCGTTATTAATTTCAATTTATAGCTTCGTATTTGTGGACTGTGAAAATGTTTGAAATCTTTAAAATAATCGGGATGATTTTTGTACTTTTGATAGTAGATCAACTTTTTTTAGGGAGATTTTACTAATTTTCGAGACTATCACCGTATGGAATTTTAATCAATTTTGTTTCAGGAGAGTCGTTTTTTCGGCTGTTTTTGGTTCGAATAAAAATGGTTTGTTGTAAAATATTTATTTTATCTCGTATCAAATTTAGAAAGGAAAAAATTGATACCAGACGAGCCGTGCTCATGAATACTGATCAAGTCGACATCTATTTTTTCTCTTTGTGTTCTGTTTATAGTTTTAAATTGGGAAAAAAACATCGGATGCTTATGTAAATTTCGATCAGACTAGCAAGTAGATTTTTTCAAATTTTCATAAGCAAATAAAGTCAAAATTCATCGTTAATCTACAGTATGTTTATACAGGGTTGGTCAACTTTGCTTTTAAACAACAATAAGACAGGAACCTGTTTAGGAGTTTTAAGTTGAATACAGGGTTGCTGCGGTAAATATGCCAAATTCGAATGAAACTCCTATTAGTTGGCGAATGATTCGAATTATATTTTAAAGGAAGGTGGTTTCCAGAGAACATTTTAACAAAAGTAGGATTACGTAGCTCATTTGCTAGTTGGTCAAAAACGACTTTTTGCGACCAATGTCTAAATTTTCACCAGTCAGCTATACACGTAAAAAGTCTTGAAATGATTCGAGGATCCTCATCATTTTTTTTGTTTTCGGCCACTGTATCCTGAAAAAAATTGAGAAACTAATATTATTAATGTTATTAATGTTATTAATTTCAATATCTAACGTAGACGAGAGTGATAGATCTAGATTTAGAATTGAGAAACATTCTTCTCTGATGTCGATTGAGTAAAAATTGAAGTGCCCTAGTTATGCGCCTCTTCAGCTGTTGTTCTATTTTTATCTTAACAGGTACGAGTCCTTGTGTTATCGTATTCGTTTACTTAACAAAAAATCTTTGACATTGGGTACTTAAAAACAAATAAATGCAGGCGACTTCTATTAGTTTCAATGAAAGGTAGGAAGTCAGAGAAATTGTAAAATTCAGACAACCTCATTGATTCTAAAAAAGAATAATAATAATAATAATAATAATAATAATAATAATAATAATAATAATAATAATAAATAATAATGTAATAAGGATAATAATGAGAAATACCCTATTGTTGTTAATGTTAATTAGAAAAGGATAAACAATCGTGTACTATTGATACGTCATATATTAGGGACATAAACAACTGTCTTGAATGTTCTAGAATTGTCCTAAATTGTTGTCTGCAATTGTTGGGGCTTTAAATAGATGCACTTTTCGTTTTTTTTTTTTAAATATCGATATTCAAATTCGTTATTCTTTTGTTTCTTATTTTCATTTTTCCCTTTTATGTAAAAAACAGTAATTAAACATGTGTAGATAATTGCTTATTTTTATAGTCACGTTTTACGAGTGTGTTTTTTGTTAAATGAATTAACAATGAATAGTTTTTAACATTATACTCCAGCGCTTTTCAAACCTTTCTTCTTACTGTCGATCTGTAAATTTCTTGATAGCCCTTTAAGGACCAATACTTAAAAAAAAACACAATTTTTTGGCGAGAAGATGTTTATTTTAGGAGTGTAAAATTCTACTGCAGACTAATATCGGCTTCTAAGCCAGGGCTTGAGAAGCACTGGTTTATAGACGTTTATAATAAACTAATGGGAGAGAACAATGACCAACATAGGGAGGCGAAGGATTTTTGAGTTTCAATGTTTCATGGTCAATCTCGGCCTCTAACTTTTTAATTTTTGTTCGGAGCTTAAAGGACAAACCTTGCTGCATATTCGAAAGTTAGATTTGATTTCACCTATTATCCCATGAGCTACGTGGTCCTACTTTTTCTCAAATGTCTTTGTGGACCACCCTAAAAATATTTAAAGCATTATTCGATTTTCATGCTTACACACTTTTAACGCCAAGTTGTACAATTTCAAATAGACACAGTATAAAATCTACAATTTCAATAGTGAATACTTCTGTTACTTATGACTATGACATAGATCTTGTAAAATTACGTAAATTATCGATATTTAATCGTTTTTGAATGGTTCATCTTGTGGTCAAAAATACTGGCCGGTGTATTGGAACAAATTGAAATTAGTCGAAAATAATGATCCCTAATTACAAAGAGAGCACTCTTTGAGAACTCCATAATCAAGATGGAGATTATGCTAATTGATAAATAACTCAATTTACTTTCCCAATAGATTCCAGAAACTGGATAGAAACTTTCAATTACTTTGAAGTTGGTCTTCTTCGAACAACTCATCTGGAAATCCCTCTCAATTTGTATTTTTTTCACCCTGCCAGCCCCAATTATTAAAATTTCTCAAAGAAATATTATGGGCGGTGTGCAATAATTAAGTTTACGTTGTTGTCCGTTTCTGTTATGAAATTAAATGTCACCAACCGTCCAAAGACCCGAATCATTGAAATTTATTTATTTGACAGTACAGAAATTCTCGTTCTACTATTACTATATCGGGGTGATTTAATAAAATTTATGTTAGGACTGTACGAATTTTACTGCAGAGGGGTTGGAGTTTTCACTACAAAAAATAAAGGGGATGAGACCCTAACAAATCTATACTTGTACAGTATGTATAATCAATAGTTATTTTGTAGGTTAATGTCGAGATTGATAAAGAAGCTTATTATTATCAACTTTATTTCTAATATTTATTTACGATAAGAATATAACGGTAGTAATTTATTACCGGAAATTTAACACAAACTAGATCATCCCTCTATAAGGGTGGAATACTGTTGACTGACACACGCTCACGGGGTGTTCTGGATTGTTACAAGATTTGTTCTGTGGGTAAAATCAAATATTTTCGTTCGGAAATCAAACGTTTATATGGATTGATCCATGTCTGTTGCCACATTTTCGCATCAATCACAAAATCAGAAATAATTTTATTATAAACTGTGTATCGGATTTTTCAATTAGTATTTCAACATTGAAAATCGATTACTCTCAATGGACTAAAGTTTGTCTTGTTTAAAATTCGAAATTTTGCAACAAATCCATCGGTTGATTGATGGAATTCTTAATTCCTCTCTTTGCTAAACTTGATTGATTAATTAAACGGCATTCAATGGATGATGATTTACATTCAACAATCGTCTTTCGCAGTGTCTCTTCAAATTTTTTTTAATTTACTCACTGTATTTGATTTAGTGTAATCATTTACATAAAGGGGGTGAGATTTCTATTGAAATCTTAACCGTACTGGAAATCGACATAGCTGACATCTAGGGGGGGTGCAAGCAGGGCCGGCGAGAGCGAACGCGGGCCCCGCAGGCAATATTTATTACGAGCCGAAATATCAGAAAAAACTAAATGACTATAATACTAAATAGTGTAAAATGTACCAACTAATAAAAATAAAAAAAAGTAAACATCTGAACAAAGTGACAAATTTTACAAAGTAGCTTTTCTAGCTTTTTTGTTTGCAAACAAATCAATAATTTCTGCATAGTCTAATCTATTTGCCAGAGGGGTTTCCACATCTAATATAATTTTACTCGAGTGAAAAATTAATAATAAAAAGTAAATTTGAAGTCGCCGGGCCCCATTGGGCCGCACGGCCCCCCGGAAGTATCCACCCCATCCCCCGCCACACTCCAGGAGTGGGTGCAAGCTGCTATTACTGTTATTTAGGCGGTTGTTTATTTGGTTTTTTGAAAATCTCGAGATGGAAATCAAGATTGTGAATAGTTTAGAATTTCTCCAGTTTATTAACAAATATTGTCAATATTTAAATTAATTTAAAATTCATGAATGCATAGATTTATCAATAATTCATCAAATTTATTAAAATACCGTTAAATTGTAGACATATTGTGATGACTGTATGTATTAAATTGATTGAAATTGAAGCTTTCCATCAGTGAATAGGAAATATTGTTGTAATTTTAGAGTTACATCAACAATAATAATGTAATATTACATCATCAATTAAGCAACAAAACGTAGTTGATACAGGCTTTTGGTAAACAATTCTTTAAAAGCTCGTTCGGTGGATGTTATCGATCTTTTCTTTGTATTGATTTCGTTTTGTTGTGCGTTAATAATAAAGGGGCGGCTGTGTGTTTAGGGTGCACTACTTATAATAAACTAGACTATTTTTTTTATCACAAAACCGGTCAATAACCATATTTCTATCTAGTTTTTCCAACATACCTAGTTCATTTTGTAAATTCTCTAGGGATTAAATTCGGTGTATGATGATGATATTTTTTTTTCTGGCTGTACCTACAGGGTTATTCATGTCGGACGAAAAGTTCATATGGCAACACCCATTAATTGACGAGCGATTCAAAAGAAAATTAGGATCTTTAGGGGCCTACCTGGACATTGCTCTAGCAAAATTAGAACTTTGAGGCGCATTTAGAAGTAGGTCAAAAAACGCTTATTTTCTACAGGGTCGCAATTTTCAAAAACGAGTTAACACGTAAAACGATTAAGAATGACTCGTAGGCCCTACCAACAGTAATTCTTTTCGTTTTTCTCCATTACATTGTAGAAAAAAGGGTAACACTTCCACCAATTCTAGAATAAAATTAAGAAAAACGAAAAAAATCAATGTTGGGAGGGTCTCCAAGACATTCTTAGTCGTTTTGCGTATTTAGCTCGTCTTTAAGCTACGTGGTTCTAATTTTGCTAAGATGATCTTCAGGGACTACCTTATAAATCCTTGAAATAGTTTTTGAATTATTCGCCAAAATAATAAGTGAAACACCCTGTAATTGTAAAATGTTTGCTTTCCAAATATAAATCCCAATATTTTTAATGTAGTTTTCATTATAATTAAGAAATGTAATAGTTTATGTAGTTTAAGTCTTATTTTATTTTGCAAATTTGTGTATTTGTAAATCGAACAAAATAAATTTTGAAAATTTAAATTGCTTACAACACAAAATAACAAAACGTCAAATTAATTATTGTTGTTTCATTTGAAAAGTTTACTGATTAAATAACGGGCACGAACACTCCCGCAACAAAAACTGGGCCATTAGCTGATTTAGCATCAGTCCGCTTATAACGTCGCTATTTACACTGAAAACAGTAGAAGACAAAGAAGAAGTTTTGTCTTAATTATTCCAGAAAAAAAACACGATTATTTTACTCACATAAAGTACAGGCAAACAATTGTTTGCATAGCGTTTACAATCAGTAGAGGATTGGTTTGAATGAGTAGCCCGGGTGGGTAAATCATGCGGCCTGATCCGACTTCTGTGTAATACAGTGTGTCCCAGATTCGCTTCTCTATACTGAAATCTCGGCTCCTATTGTACATACAGCAACGGGGGAAAGCCGAAAATGGCGGATTTCGTTTTTCGCCAGTAAATCCGAAACGGTTCATTTAACAACTGTGAAGATGTGACATTATTCGGACACTTTTTTAAGACGAATAAGATAATGTATATGACATGTCTCAATCGTCTTTTCTTATCCCGTAACCCACCTCAACTTTCGTTTTTCGTATGACCGCCATATTGTATTTTTCGATTTTTTGGTAAAGCGTAAAATTTCCAGTCTAGTGATGTCTCACAAGTGCATAAAAGATTTGAGTATCATCAATATATCACACTTCGTAAAGTTAGGTCTTAATTTTTTTTAAGGAGCCCATGATTATTTGTCAGAAAAAAAGATAACGCATGTCAAAGTTTTCTTCATTTGAATAGGGAATACCGGCCATTTTCAGCAGGTGTCGACAATTTGTGTATCAGATTTGTGATTTTAATGAGAGAAAACCTACTACCTATTTAAACACAATTTTGATACTTTGAATCATTTAACGTCAAAGTTAGAGCCTTCTTAGATGGAAAAATGTGTTACTTTTAAAAACCCAATTTTCTGACAAATAATTATGACCTCCTTAGAAAAAATGAAGACCTATCTTTACGAAGTGTGAAATTTCGATGATACTCAATTTTTTTTTTCTATTTTGCGTCTATAATAGCGTTGTTAAGTTAGTAAAAGGAGTGTTTTAATACCTGTTAACGCACTCCTTTTGGGTATTTTAATATC